>RJWT010011244.1:0-23477 GCA_004365215.1 Cuniculus paca
AATATTAAAATTTCAAAAATATTTATTAATTCATTTAAAAATAATAGGCCCATAACAAGCTAACATAGTTAACACGTTTATTTAAAAACAACTATGTATTTCTCAAAAAATAACAAGAGTATTATTTTATATTTCTGTAAATCCTTTTAATGTCTAATCAAGACAACTAAATTATCTTCTCTATTTTTCCACCATCTGTTGCTATATCACACCTTATGTAACCTCTGCATACAGGGAAAAGAAAAGAGGTATCTCAAGACAAACACTGGTTTTGAATTATTATGAAAATAATTTTCAATTCACAGATTCCCTTGATAAGGTGTTTAAGATTCCAATGAGACAGGAAACCATATTTTGAAAATAGTGAATTAGAGAAATACATTTTAAAAGGCAGCAGATGAAGGTGATTTTTTAGGGAAGCATAAAAACAGAGCCCATAAACAGGGTTGCTTAGCTTTTAAGTCAATGAATTCTGGGCTTCAACAGAACTAGCATTGTAACAGTGGCAGTGCTGTAGAGACAATTATCCATTACCCTATTTCTAAATGTAAATGTAAAACCAATTCTACAGAATTTTCTCACAGTGATCATAGAATTGAAAGCACCAGCAAAAAAAACAAAACAAAACAAAACAAAAAAACACCAACTTCTTTTACATGTATAAAATAGAGATCATACACAGGAGCCAATAGTAAAATCTAAAATAATTATGTAAGATTAGATCCTGGCTTCACTTTATTGCAGTAATTACAGTGAGAAAATAGAAAACATTAGGGGCTGGGGATTTAGCTCAGTGGCCTAAGCACCTGCCTGGCAAGCACGAGGTTGTGAGTTCGATCCCCAGTGCCGAAAAAAAAAAAAAAAGAAAACATTGCTGAAAGACAGTTCTCTTTCTTGAAAAGCTATAAAAATCAAGAAGATATCAACATAATGAGAATAGTGTGAAGATTGTCCTTCCTGGACACACAGCGTGAATCAAAAGTCTCTTAGGATGTCACTCAGACTCAGGAGTCCTTGAGCATTTTTATCCCATTGAAATACACTCTAACTAACATTTCGCTCTTAATACATTCTTCCACTTTCTGTGTAATTACTGTAAATTTCCCCATTTATACTTATTCTTTTTTTCTTCTCTTTATCCTTCAATTTTTGAAGGCTTTTTGTTCTAGTTTCAACCCTAATCTTATTTCTGTTTCATCAGTGATGTTCACTATTCCTTATACTTCACCATGCATCTACATGTAAGTTTATATTTTGCAATATGAAGTATAATAAAGTGTTTAATAAAGTGTTATTAAATTATTTAATATTTAACCATAATGCTGTACATTTTATAGTAGCAACCCAAACTATGTCTATGAAGGCGAGGAAGGAAAACACAGTGACTTCAAATGACAAAAAAAATTGATATAGACACTTACACATTACTTTGAGGGCAAAAACTTTCAAGTTATCACAATACTTTATAAGCTGCTTGTATCAACCACTCACTCGTACTCTCTCAATGTATAAGCCCTGGGGAAGGAAAAATGATGATAAATTGAAACCTATCCTGGGTGAATACACATAAACCACCTGATAAAGATACTAAAAAAGAAATAAGAAGATAATAAGGAAGGCATTTTATTGTAGGGAAAAAAGAGGATATCAAGGAATGGAGTTTAACTCTTGTATAATATAGCCAGTTAAAGCTTTCTAAATCAGCCAAGGGCCGTAGCTAAGCAACATATTTTTTTTCAGTGTACTCTAAAGGGGGGCTGCCAAGCATCATCAGTAACCTCATTTCTCACTAAAAGCTTTGACAAGTTTCCACTGTATTTTATATAATTGTAGCAGAGGCAGCTCCAGATTAGACCTGATTTGCTGTCATAATGGGACTTTTCCCACATAAGCTAATGATGCAAAGTTATATTTAACCCCCCAAAAATCACCCTCAGGCACTCCTGCTATATTCTGATTGCTTCTCACATCTAGAATTGGACAAGTAGCAATTTTTGTGCTATTGAATATGACAAAAGCAAAGGTTTAATAGGCAGAGTTTCTTTTTTTACTTATTAGCACCATTATAAATTCAGTTACATATTCCAAATCTGTTCACTAAGTCCTTATTTCATCAAATGTTCTCTCACCAGCTGAAAAGATAAGAAAGTCTGGTAGTTTGACCTATGTATGTCAATCCTCTTGCCCACACCTACTCTTGCCCCACCGCATAACTGCAGATGTCTATCTTCAAATTCAGCCCTATTCTGATTCCCAAAGCACAGAGATTAGCAGCATTCTAGGAATTTTATCTTCAGCAATAAAGTCCCAAATTTATTTCTATATTTCATAAGTTTAGGGTTCATTTGTATATTTCTGTACATAATGAGCTGCAATTCTACTACTCTTGTTTTATTTCTAGTTCAATTTATAGTCTTGTTCTCTACAAGGAATGAGTACCTTCCCTAATATCAACCTCACAGCTGATGCCCAGACAATTATGTTCAGTCTTTTAGAACCTCTGCACAAGAAAACAGATCTTATCTATTGGGTTCTGTTTCAAACTGGACATTACTACGTCCCATGTCACTGGCAAATATCAAACCAAGAGTGTCAGTCATGTAAGCAAGTTCTCCTGCCACCCTCTATTGAAAATTTGTTTTGGATACACAAAACCTATTCTTTTTTAAATTTTTTTATTTTAAAGAGAAGAAAACAGAAAACTCAAGAAGCAAACAATTAAAACAACAACAACAAAAGCAAAATTTAAAAAAAGATAACAATGGCAATATAGGATTTCAAAACAAGATGATAGGAATGTACCAATGGTTGTTATATTGCATATTGTTATCCTCAAAGTAATTGCTCAGGCTACCAGATACAGGCATGCAAGATTGATCAAACACTATAATTTTCCTTTGAGCAGTTTCTTTCTCTTTTACTATATCTATTGTAACTTTTGGATCTTATTTACTCTTTCAGTTTCTTATACTAGCAAGACAATACGGTCACTATGCACGAAAGTCAAAATGGATCAAATATCTAAATATTAACACAGAAACACTACACCTACTGGAAGACTAAGTAGAAATATCAAGGACATAGGAGCAGGCAAAGAGTTCATGAACAAAAACCAAACAGCACAGGAAGTACTTCAAAGAATCAACAACTGGGATCTCGTCTTATTAAAAAGTTTTCACACATCAAAATAGTTCACCAACAGAGTGAAAAGAAAACCCACAGACTGGGAGAAGATTTTTGCCAACTGTCCTTCAGACAAAGGACTTTTTATCTAGAATGTATAAAGAACTGAAAAAAATCAGGCCCCCCAAATTTAAAGACTCAATCCAAAAATGGGCATCTGAGATGAATACACAATTCTCCGATGAAGAAATACAAATGGCAAATAAATACCCGAAAATACGTTCAACATCATTGGTCATTCGAGAAATGCAAATTAAAACAACACTGAAATATCATCTCACTCCAGAAAGAATGGCTAACATCAAAAAATTAACTAATAACAAATGCTGGTGGGGCTGTGGGGAAAGGGGAACCCTACTCCATTGTTGGTGGGAGTGTAGGTAGATGAGTACAACCACTGTGGAAATCAGTATGAAGATTCCTCAAAAAACTAGGATTAGATGCTCCATTCGACCCAGTTATTCCCCTTCTTGGTATTTTCCCAGAATTGAAAACACCATATCACAGCAATATATGTGCACTCATGTTTATAGCTATACAATTTGTAATAGCCAGATCTTGGAAACAACCCAAATTAGGAATGAATAGCTAAAAAAGATGTGGCATTTTTATATAATGGAATACTACTCAGCCATAAAGAATGATAAATTTGAGGCTTTTACAGGTAAATGGATGCAACTAGAAGCCATACTCATAAGTGAAATAAATCAGACTTGTAGGAGCTATTCTTCTTTATTAGGTTCTACTTAATTTCATCATGCCTCTTGGATAAGCTCCAAGATAGAACCACAGCAATACTAGTCCATGGGTAACTACTGGTCAGTAATTCCATGTCTAAGTAAGTACTTATCAGTGATGTTACCTCCCCAGATCTGAATTCCTTAAATACCATGCTACACTTTTAACTCCGATCAAGTTACTTAAAGCCACTCTCTTACTTTCTTCATGTAGAAAATAGAAATAATGATATCTATCTCACAAAATAACCATTAAACAAGTATGACCATATTATTATTATTTTCTTACTCAGAGATTCAAAACAAACTTTGTATCAATGGAATTCTTCACTTTGGGAATCTCATAGACTCCTTAGACTTAAGCAAAATAAAATTTAATTACTAAATTCTTGATTTTTTAAACATATTATTTTGTCCATAAAGTTATTAAAGTGGAAATATATCAAGTCAAAACTTAATAGTTTTATATCTCAAATAGATATATAGTTACTGTCTTGGTCACTTTTTTCTCGTTGCTGAGACAAACACCTGACACCCAAAATTAGGGAAGAGAAGGTTTATTTAGCTTACAGCTCTTGGTGGTTTCAGTCCATAATCAGCTGGCTCCAAAGCAGAGTGGCATGGCACTGGGACAACACTTCAAGGCAGCAGCCACAGCAAAAGGAGGCAGCCGTTCATGACGGATGCAAGCAGCAAGAGCAAACCGCGCCAAGAGGAAAACACGCCCCCATCCCAACCTTACATTGTATGTCGGCTCCACCCCTGGGCGGGTGCAGAACTCACACCGCCAATCTCAGTGCTACACAACCAGTCAACCACAAATGCTAGATTCAGCCGCTTCCATGACTACATGAGGCTTGGGGCAGGGGGGGGGCGGGGCATCCATATACAAACCGTAACAGTTATTCACTGTGAATAGACAGGTAGCTCTGTCCTTTGTATGTTCTAATTCAAATTCCTCAAAGATTCTAAAATTATATGCACAGTTTCAAGAGAAGTGGTGATAAGTTTCATGACGTAGAATGAATGTATACAAAAAAGTATCATTTAGGAGCATATACCAAATACTATGACCTTCTTACAGCTGGAAAACAAGTTTTTCTCCTCTTCTAATGTATCTGATTTCTTGATAAGGAGAGAAGGCAAAATAGATTTTTTTTTAAATCAATGATGCCCCTTATCTTGCCTGCTATCAAGCTCAAATTATCTTGGAAGCATAATCTAATGACGATAAACATCTTTTTACTTTTCCATCTCACTTCCATACAAACTATCAGTCCCAGATCATGATCCTAAAACAACTTAATAGATAATTAGGAACAAAATTGTGTAATCTAGGCTGAAAGAAGGTGCCAATACTGAATAATAGTTTGCTTTATTGCTATCACTGAGAATAATCAACAAACCTTGGGTTTGCCACATCCAACCACATAAATATGACAATTCAAAGTACTGCTAATGCTGACAGGGGAGTATTTTTTGGACAGAAAAGTGTTTTACTGGTTCCCTTTACAGTGTAACAAAAATATAAAATCTTAAAGTTTCAGAGAAACCACAAAAGTTCAGGAGGGAGTTATTTAATGTTCATGTGTTTATGAAGTTTTTGTGGTCTCTTTCGCCACTGATTTCTAATTTCATTGCCCTATGGTCTGCTAATATGCATAAGAGAATTTCATTTCCTTTGTATTTACATAAGCATGTTCTATGGGCTACTATGTGGTCCGTTTTGGAAAACATTCCTTGTGAAGTTGAGAAGAATGTGTTATCTGATGTTGTGGGGTAGAACACTCTGTAGGCATCTACTAAGTTCATTTGCTCAAAAGTTTGATTTAGTTCTAATATTTCATTATTGATTTTTTGTCTAGTTGATCTGTCTACTTGTGATAGTGGGGTATTAAGGTTCCTCATTATAATTGTTTTAGTGCTTATTTGAGTTTTCATGTTCATTAATATTTATTTTATATAGTTGAGTACACCAGTATATGGTGCACATATTTATAAATATTATCTCTTCCTCTGGGATTGTTCCCTTTATGCAGATGTAGAAACCTTCTTTATCTCTCTTAATCATTCTTGGCTTGAAATTCGCTTTGTCTACAAATAGAATAGCTAACCCTGCTTTTTTCTGGATTCCTGTCACATGGAGTATTGTTTTTAATCCCTTGACTTTCAGTCTATGAATTTCTTTTTGAATTAAATGCTAGATCTTGGTTCTCACTCCATTCTGCGTCTGTTTCTTTTGATTCATGAACTGAGACCATTTACTTTGATGGTTATAGCTAATATGTATGACTTATCCTTGTCATGTTATTTTCATGTTGTGGGTTCTTTTTTTTTCCCCCTCTATTTACCTAATTGCCTTGCCTGGTGGATTCATTCTGTTGGGGTTCATAGAGTTGTAGCCCAGTTAATGAAAAGCAGGAGATAACACAAATGCAAAAAAACCTGTTCACAGAAGTAATGGCAGAAAACTTCCCAAGCATGGAAAAAGAATTTGACATACAGTTAAGTGAGGCATATAGCACTCTAATTAGCCATGATAAAAAAAATCTCCACCAAGGCATATAATATTCAAGCCCCATATATTCAACACAAGAACAAAATATTAAAAGCTGTTAGAGAAAAGAAACAAATCACCTATAAAGGAAAACCCATCAGAATCAAATGTGGACTTCTCAACACAAGCCCTTAAATCAAGAAAGGATAGCTTGAAATAAAGTATTTAAAGCCATGAAGAAAACAACCTCCCAGTCCATATTGCTGTATTCCACAAAATTATCTTTCAAAATTGCTAGAGAATTAAGATATTTCCATGACATAGAACATCTGAATAAATCCATGACCAACAAATCAGCACTCCAAACTGTTTTTTTAAGAGAAAAAAGACACAGAAAAGAAAAACAAAAAACAAAAGAGACAACAAACCCAAAACAATAACAGTATAGGTTTTCAAAACAAGATGATAAGAATTTAACAATAGTTGTAATATTACATGTTGTTACCTTCAAAGGTGTTGCTTAGATTACCTGATATAGACATGCAAAATTGATCTGATCATATAAGTATTCCAAACCGTTTTGAAAGGCATTCTAGAAAGACATTCATCAAAATTGTATATAGTAAATATGCCCAAAATATCGCAATTTTAACTTCAGGGGACAAAATTTAAAAGGAGTCAGGAGGAAAATAGAGAAACTGAAGAAGAGGGGGAAATTAGAAGCAAGCCTAGAGGACAAACGAAGATTATCCAAACTTTGGAAAACTGGTGAATAAGACAGGAGGGAAAGAATGAAGGCAGAAATAATAAGAACAGAACAGAACAACAACAAAAACCTTAGAAATAATGTTCACACTCACATAAAAACAAGAACAAAGAATCAAGAAAAAAAAAGAAAAGAATGTCTGCTTTGGGGCGTGTCTCTGCTGTCACTTATAGACAGAGTGGGCAGACAGAACCCAGATCTAGGTTGATTAATCCCGGAAAGCCAGCCGTGGGTTTACAGTGGGGTAACAGATAATCCCAGCAAACCTACATTAGTTAGTTCTACTGAAGTT
This sequence comes from Cuniculus paca, assembly GCA_004365215.1. Lineage (NCBI taxonomy): Eukaryota > Metazoa > Chordata > Mammalia > Rodentia > Cuniculidae > Cuniculus > Cuniculus paca. Next base: position 7,476 of record RJWT010011244.1, read on the forward strand.
TAGGCTGGTTTCTGGCTGCAAGGGCAAAACAAAATTTGTTCAGTCTGAATCACTCCATGCTCCTCCTGCTGATTTGCGTTTAATTCCCTGCTAGCTTGAGCTTGGCTCCTTGACCTCTTGCTGATTTGAACACTCGCTCTGACACTGGGAGCGGCTAGATGAAGCCACCTCAAAGTTGCTCAGAGTTCTGAGCTCAGCTAGCTCCTCTCCAAGATGGCTCCCAGGCAATCACCCTTTCCTGGGGAACATAAGAATCCAAATAACTCACCAACCGCTCCATTCCACTGGTGCCTTTTCTGCAGAGGCCTCTGAGGTCACCAGTAGTAACCATGTATCTGCAGGTTTGAGCTTCCCCTCCCACACAGCAAGGCAGAGCTCAGGGAAAAAGTGTTGCTTGCCACCTCTTTCTGCATTGAAGTCTCTCTCTTCACTCTCCCCATGGGCTTCACTCCTCACTTAAAATCTTTGCTGGGTCCTGGGGACCCATTTCCCACCTTCTTCTCTTCTTCACATTGCTATATTCCAGTGCCTGGACACCAAATCTGAGAGAGGCTGTTTCTCTGCTGTTTACCACTCTGCCATCTTCCTGGGAAGTGTCACTACTTTGATATTTAATGACAATTATCAGATCATCCATGGCTCTTTTCTTCCTTGGAAAAAAAAATCTTCTCTTTCTTTGATTCTTTCCAAAATAAAGTTTCAAGGTTGTTAAAGAGTATTGATTTTTTTTTCTTTCTTCTAAAGGGGTTCCACTTTATCTGCATACTTTAATGTATGGGAACTGAAATGTCACATTATTTCAGATATTTTCTGCTAAGTTTAGAATACATGAAGTAAATTTCTCCAGATTTGGATAACAACCTAAGATTAAATTGGCTTTTGCTATTGTTTTGTAGCAGCACAACACTGTTAACTGATCTGGAGTTTTCAGTTATCCTCACAAATGTTGTTCACGTATGTTATAACCATCATTATTCCTCTGCCTAAAAAGATAAGGTTTTGATCTACATTCACTATTTTATCTTTGTTTTTATTAAGTTTCATCCTGATTGAATTGTCCAGTTCTGTAATGCAGCAATATCTTTTTAGTTAATGATTTCAACTTACAATGATTGCTATTCTTAACTACTTGCATCTTATACCATTATTCATAGAGTTGAATACTGTGACTCGCACAAGGCCTCAAATAAAATCCTGTAATAGGGCTGGGGGTTTAGGTCAGAGGCACAAGTGCCTGCCTGGCAAGCAAGAGGTCATGAGTTCAATTCCCAGTACCAAAAAATAAATAAATAAATAAATTTTATAATAACCTTTATTTAATATTAACATCAAATAAATTTACTGAATGCCTTTCTAATGGATAGCCTTAGACTTAAAACCTATGATAACTTTAATTCTTCTCTTTGCTGAAGAAATGCTGGATTTTCACAGCAATGATTTTATGTAATGGTTGTACACCAAGTCTAACATGATACCCAGCACAGGAAAATATCCTATAATCACGGCTACCCAATTTCCAAAGTAAAATAAATTTTGTAATCTAAAACACTCCATACATGCTGCATGCTCATTCTAATCCTAAGTGAATTTATCTGCTAACATGTTTCCTGGGAAAAAATAAGATAGTAATACTAGGAAAGCCCTCTGCAATCAGGTAAATCTGAATTCTAATCTCAACTCTGTCAACTACTAATTGTATAATTATAGGTAAGTTATTTAACCCTTTAAATAGATAAGTTATTTTGGGTAAGGGCCTAATTTTCTCATTGGTAAAATGGGGTCCATAAAGATTAATGTATGTAAAGCACACAGACCAGTTCTTGATAGAAAACAAGCACTGCTAACTAGCTATAGTCATTCATAGCTAGTTTTAATTTTTTAAAATCTATTAAGTTGAAACAACAACTCATGTGTGTGTACACACACATTTATGATTTCAGAATATTCTCTTTTAATTTTTATAGAATCTGTTTGAGTTGAAACAATATATCCACAGTCTTTACTGTGAATTCACCCATTTCCTAGTGTAATAATTGATTTTGGATTTTTTTTTTTGCATTAACAACCTTCACTGTCAAACAACGAAGAAAGTCTCTGAGTACAGCAATGAATCTACCACCTCCTCGCAAATATTTTTTGAGATTCTACACATTGACTCTCTAGTCTCTTCTCTCCGACTCTTTAAAAGTTCTAGATAGAGGCACCAATAACATTTTTTAAATAGAGAACTTTTTCTTTTGAGACTGCATATGCTCTGTTTTCTTTAATCTACTCACCTTACACAAACTGTGAGCCAGCTTATACAAATCACTGTGAACTCATTTGCATAGTTACACATTTCATTTCTCAAAATTAAAAAAGCCTATTTCAGGGGGGAAAAAAGTCGGCTGCTTCTTATTAACCCTCTATTTTCCACTAAATACATTCTAGAAAGATTGTCTCACATAACATCACATTTCTCTATGTCTCCAAATTCTCATTAGTTCTTCAACCATACTGGACGGCCTATTAATATTTCCATATTAACAAACAGTGACTGATATTCATTTTAAATAGCAGTATAGTATTGTACTTTTCGGATAAATCATGATTTATTTGACTATTTACTGTTGTGTATTTAAGTTGTTTCCAATTTTTGCTGCAATTCATGTGCTGAGTAGTCTGGTACACACACATTTATGATGATTTCAGAATATTCTTTTAAATAAACTATTTAAAATTAAAGTATGAAAAAAAAACTAGGACTGACCAAAAAAAGAGAATTCACTTTTCAAGGGTGAAACAGTTTTGCCACATTGCCAGTTTTGCCAATGAAAATTAAACAACAATTTTCAGGGCTGGGGATTTAGTTCAGTGGCCTAAGTACCTGCCTGGCAAGCACAAAGTCGTAAGTTCTATCCCCGGTGCCACAAAAAAAAAAAAATTTATTCTTACAAATAATATATAGGAGTATCCTCACCAACATTTAGTATAATATTTTTTACTGTTTACAAATTGAATAAGCAAAGACACTTCTGAAAGCTGTGTGAAGAGTTGTCTTCTCTGATAGGGGTTCTTCATTCTTGTCTCTCAAAAATTCATGTGTAACATTTTAGTGTCTTAAAAATTCAGTATTTAGCAGCCTATGTGTGTACTTGAATGCATAAAGAAAATGTGGTATTTACATGAAATGGAGTACCACTCTGCAATGAAGAAAGGTAAGTATGAGTCTTTGTGGGAAAGTGGATGTTCCTTAACACCATAATGTTGAATGAAATAAAACAGACAATAAGCTTATATATTTCATGACTTCTCTTATATGAGAAACTTGAATAATGTATAAAAAGCAAAATAACAGAGAGATAATAGGAAGTAGGGAGATAGATCTTTGAAATGGGAAGGGGATCATGAGGGAGAAAGGAGAAGAGGGAAAGTGGATTTAAAAAATCGAATTAAGATGTCATGTACATGCACCTACTCCATACAAGGATTGTAAGCATTATATACTGCAAACATGTATTAATAAAAATAAATATATATATATAGAGAGAGAAAATTTAGTGTTCAGAAAAGTTAGTCAATTGATATACTTTCAAGTTCTAAACTTCCCTCTAGAATTAAATAATTGCTTTCAAATTATGATTTCCTCTGTCTTATTCACTACAATATCTCCAAGTTTAAACAGTGCCTACCAAATAGCAGATACTAATAAAAATACATTGCATGAACAAAATCAATGAAGTTGAATCAGTCTGTTGGAAAAGGTGTCCCATGGGAAATAAAACGTACATTTTATTAGTCATCATCATCATCATAATAAGGAGAATTACTAAGAAGAAGAATTACTAAGAAGAATTATGTAATTACTACAGAGAATTACTAAAACAGTCCTCAGAAAGGCTACCACACCTACCTAGCTAGCTATGAACAGACTAAAGTCAGAACTGGGCTGCATGAGACAGAATTAGAAACAGTGCTGGTAGATTTAACCAGATCACAACACACAAACCAGCTCGCAAGTGTACAGAAGGAAAGGTGCGTGTCGTTCTAATAGTGAAGCAGATTTGTACACAACCAAGGAACAACTCAACGTCTCAGTTCCTGACAACAAATTCTCTCTTTCACCCAACCACAAGATGGCGATAGGTACTGGCGAGCTCTTGGTTCAGTTGCTGGACACATCTGAAATTGACTGTCCGCTTTCTCTTAACCAGAGAACCAATTCCTAAATCTAGTCTGAGAAAAGTTCCAGAATCTCCATTCCAAATAACTCTCAGAAGCATCACAGGAAAATATCAGTTTCTACCAATTTTAAAAATAAAAATTTTCATAACGAAATAAAGTGAGCATTTCACAATCCCAAAATCAATTGGGGATCCACACAGTTGTACTACGGCCTCTTTGGATAAGCCTAAAAAGGCAAGTATATTTGAGCCACAGATTATTTATCCAAGAATGAAGAAGACATGGAAGACAGGAGAAAATAGTCTTCAAATATCTGAATGCATGCTATTATGAAGCAAAAATGTTCAATTCTCCTTTGGGCAATAACAGTGGGGGAAAAAAACTTTTTTAAATGGCCGAAGGTTATAGGGAGGCCATCTAACATCCAAATGCATTGTGTCCACTATCTCAATAGGGTCAGGCACTGTGCTAGCACCAATGAACACCTGATAATTTTTCTTTGTTTTGATAGGTGAGCATGACTTTATACCACATAAAATATATTTATACTGGTAATGAAAGAAAAATATAACAATGGGAATGTAAAATATTTCAGATGATTGCCAGTATTTACTTCTCTTCATTGACCGGAAGACTTACAGTTTCCAACGTGAAATTATGACTTGTAAAAATAGTTTGCAGATTGTTATTATTATTTATTTTCAATTGAGGTAATATATTAGATTATAAGAAGATTTCATAAGATAAAATTAATTTCAAATTTGTTCTGAAATGCCCCTTGGTGAATTTAAAGGCAATGCTATTAATTCAACTACATAAGGAAACCGAGCAATTGGAAAGCTTTCAACAGCTGGTGTGGTTTGACTACGTTATAAACTAGATCACACTGCAGGATGAGTTGTCAACTACACTGCCTAATATGGTCACCGCTGTCTGTAAGTGGCTAATAAAAAACACTTGAAACCACGTTAGTGAGGAAAATACATGAATTTTTCATTTTGTTTAACTTTAACTGATTTTAATTTCAGTATCCATGTGTGGCTAGTTGATATCACATTGGACATCACAATTCTAGAGATCAGTGAACAATAATATTTGAAAAAATAGAACCTTTGCCGGGCGTGGTGGCTCACGCCTGTAATCCCAGCAGTCAGGAGGCTGAGACAGGCGGATTGTTGTGAGTTCGAGACCAGCCTGGGCTACAAAGTGAGCTCAAGGCCAGCCTGAACGGCATAGTGAGACCCTGTCTCAAAAACAGGGCTGGGGATCTAGCTCAGCGGTCTAAGCGCCTGCCCGGCAAGCCCAAGGTTGAGTTCAATCCCCGGTGCCACAAAAAAAATAAATAAATAAATAAATAACCTTTTCAGGGAACAAGAGCAACGGTGAGATAGAAGACACAAGATGAGAACTGGTGTATAGCTGTTTCTAAGCGATTTTCATTAAACTAGAAATTTATAGTCTCTATAAAAATACTGCAAAAATCCTGCTGTAGTCAAATGAGTAAGCTATGTTCTATATGTAAGAGAGTTTTCAAAAGGGAAAGATTGTTGCTTTTTTATATCTTTATATTTAATTGTCATATAAGACATTCTTTCTTATCTTTTTAACTTTCAAAAATACATCCTTAAAGATTTATTAACTTACATCTAATAGAATAGTGAGGAAATTTCAGAGTCTCAGTATGTTTCATTGAAAAGAAGAGGTAACAGACTGTCTTATGGCAAAATAAAACCTTTGGCTGAGTTGCCAACACGACATTCCAGAATTCTACAAAGAATGGTCAATCTCAAAAGCTCAGAAAGTAGGCTTTAAAGCAGGAATACACTAGACGGTAGTTGATATGCAAGAAGAAACTGCTACAGGTTGGGGATGTAGCTCAGTGTTTTGGTTACTTTTCCTTTGTTGCTGAGACAAACACCTGACACCAAAGTGAAGCAAGGAAAGGTTTATTTGGCTTACAGTTCTGGAGATTTCAGTCCATAATTAGCTCGCTCCAAGGTAGAGTGGCATGGCACTGGGGCAACACTTCAAGGTAGCAGCCAGAGCAAAAAAAGAGCAAACAAGCCTCTTCTCTACCCTCAAATTATACACCAGCCACTCCCTCCACCTTCCCGGTGGGCGTAACACAAAATGTCCTTTCTCTCCATTGCACAGGATGAGGATATTTACAAAGAACCTTAACTACCTGCTGAGTCTCTCAGTTAAACTTTTTTTTTTTGCGGCACCAGGGATTGAACTCATAACCTTGCGCTTGCCGTGAGCCACCACGCCCGGCTCAGTTAAACTTTTAAACTGTGCAAGTTGACACAATGTATTAACCATAACACTCAGTGTACAGCTCTTGCATACCACACAGGAGGCACTGGGTTCTACTGCAGCACTGAGGAGGGAGGGGAGGCAGAGAGAAGGAAGGAGAGACAGAGAGACACGGAGACAGGGACAGAGGAGGAAGGAAGGAAGGCAGGAAGGAGAAAGAAAAGAAAAGAAAAGAAAAGAAAAGAAAAGAAAAGAAAAGAAAAGAAAAGAAAAGAAAAGAAAAGAAAAGAAAAGAAAAGAAAAGAAAAGAACAGACTACATTAGAACTTCCGTTGATACTTAACTTTTTAAATAAAAAATAAGAAATCACTTAAGCTTGCTAGTATTAAGAGACTTGAATTAGTATGGATGCCCAACTCAGTCCATACTTCATACGACCATAAATCTGCTATGGTACCTGAGATGTCCCGAAGGAAAACAGGGGCAGGGGGAGAGGGTCTCAGGACAGACACACTGACAGTGGCTACTGGGTTCTTTCATTTGCTTTTCAAATTTCACTTTACTATCATTCATATTTGGCTGCCTCAAAGAATTTACAAATTATATTATCTTAAATGGCAAAAAAAAAAAAGTACAATCCTTCATAATGAGATAGTATGTGTCCCAGAAAATCTTTCCATTCAAATATTTCTGATTATCTTAAAGTGTTTGCTTCTGAGTTTTAAGACTGGCTATGCATTGTACTTTACAAAAAAGATAAATTTTCCAAATTTGCTGACCTATTGTCTGTGTTAACAAGTAGTCAGTAGTGTCTAAGAAGTAGACATTTTCAAAAAATATACAGGTCATTTCTTCAAAGTAAAAGTGACTTTTCAACAATCCATGAGAAAGTGTTTTAAAGTGAGCATGTTGAAAGTGTATTTGAAAATGTTTCCAGTGTTATATAGTTTTTATCGCCAAAAACTATAAATATTCAAAGCCTTACATGTTAAACTTGAAAATTAAGATTTTCTGATCAATTGTTAAATATTACACCTGAGAAGATTCAGTTTATTTTTAATCTATTTCTTTAAAACAGCAAAATATACCCAGTCAATTCATTTGCAGGCACCAATTAATATCAGATAAGATGAAGAACTAACCCCTTCTGTCCCTCTGACAGAAGCTTTCTTTCTTTCTCCCAATAAATATATTCTGCTCTAAAAAAAAAAAAATCAAGAACTACCAGCTGTATTTCTACAGAAACCTTGCAAAACTGGTAGACAGCACAAAAACTCAAAAATAAACATAATTTAGCAAACACAGTCAACATTTCGTTCCCTCAGTTTAGACTGATAGATCCTTGTGAGGCATCTTCTTCAAATGTGATGGATATTAAAACTAAGTATAAAATAAACTGATACTTAGAGGTCTTTGAACCACTGTATTACTAAGCATTAAACTAAGATTTTCAAGTTGATATTTCATTTCAAATATAATGACACATAATTGATCACTGCATTCCCATTAAAAATTTTGCAAAATTATGGATCAATTCCATTTTTTCATTAAAATATAATTACATTTTTATAAAGTAACATGATTTGTATTTTAAATATTTGATTGTTGCATCAACTTTATTAAATTTCTGATTTATAATAAGTAGAATATAAAAACATAACAAAAGATCCATATACTCTAAATTTTAAATGTACATATTCTATGCACTGATGCTTAAAACTTCAAAGATCACTGTCCTAATGTTTCCTATTTCAACTAATAATTCCTTGAACGTTTTTAAAGACTATTCCATAGGAAACTATTTTATTTATATAAAACAAACACTGATATGAAAACAGGCTAAGAATTAGATGGATACTGAAATCATAACCAAGCCCATCTTGCAGTTACCTAGATCAGTTATGAAGACATCCAGATAATAGTGCAATCTAGTTCAGAATGACAGTACAGATTTTTTGTGTTTATAAAATATTCAGTAACCACCCAGACCTGTGCTAACCTAAACTCATTAAGAAATTATTTTCCTCAGAAACTTTTGCATGCCTTTCTAAAATGCTTCTGAGGCTTTTGTCATTGATCCCATATGACTTACCTATTTCTAACAGCACATTTACTACTCTGGTTTAATATACCCAGGAGGATAAAAAATCAATCCTCCAAAAAGAATGTAAAATTAAAACATTCGCCTCATTTAAAACTTCGAAATTTTTAAATTCCCCTACTCTTTATAGAAGAACGTCAAATATGAGCAAAATATACAACTCACTGTAAATCATGGTTCGTGCCTCTATTTCTAATGGTGTGAATATTCATAAAGACAAAATCCTACATCCTAAAAATATGAATTATATTGACTACTTCCTAAAATACACAGTTCACACAGTGATTCTTTGAGTCTATAACAGACAATGAGAAGAAAAGAACAAAAGAAAGCCAGAGCATATAAAAAATGCCCCAAGCAAGAGACGTTTCTTGCCATTTTCTCAAGCAGCAAAAATGTCAAGAGAAGCCAGCTTCTATTCTCTGAGTTCACATCAGTCCAGGGAAGGAGTTAAAAGGCTATTTCTAGTAACTAGACTGGAGATGTGATACGGAGCTATTGTAGCTGCAGAGTCACAAGCACCAACCTCAGGACCTTAGAGAACAAAGAAAATATAATGGGTTCCAGGACAGCCATGTATAAGGCTTACCTGTCCCACCAAGAAACTCAGGGGCCCAGCTTAAGACACAAACTTTCCCTACTATCAACTCTAATAGAAGACAAGGAAAAGCGATTTGGATCCTAAATCCAAAATGTGTATTCTCTAGATCTAGTGTTTTTGATACTTTTTGGTCAATGAACCTCCTTCTACAAGTTTCAAATGAAATTCACTATAGTGTCAACTGTCTTGTATGATGTGCTTGTTCAGTTTTTCCAATGGGAAATGAATAAACATAATGCTCCAATGTATAATGATGAAAGTTATCTATTTCAACCCAATCTTTGTTAACCAAAGGATTTTTTTCTTGAAATAATTTAGTTTAAAACTTTTAATGAAACACAAAACCCAGAAAAATCAATGTTCCTGATACTATGACAATGATGAACTAGAGAAAGAGGTTCTTGCAATATGAACATCATCTCAAATAAATATTAAGACGTTCTGCAATGTGATCATCTAGTCAAGTACATACATATATAATAAAGACACAAAAGCTGCACAGATTATTTATTACAAGCAAGCAGCAACTATAGTAAACAGAAGAGTAACTATCTCCCGGTTTCTAAAACAGACTGCTTATTGAACTGCCCAAGAGCACCACTGAAATAAGGCTGAAACGAAATGAGCACACACAGATCAATATCCACAATATGACAGCCATGCAGAAAGATGTCCACTCTGGCTACAAGACAGTGGTAAGTGGCTGCATGCCATTGACATGGAGATAATAATCAGACTAAGGACAACCTACCAAATCAATGATTAAAATTTATCCTTTAGAAATGCCAGAATTATCCCCAAAGGGAAGCAGAGGTTCAGAAATGTTCAAAACTATTAGAACAAGCAGAAAAAGGAAACAAAAGGAGGGTTTTAACTTTTATGAGTTAACAAGGCAGAAATACTCACCTACATCATTTGGTCCAAATTGGCAGGAGAAGGGGTAGGTAACAGCTGTGGAAGGTTGGTTATGTGAGGTACATGGAGATACAAAAGGAAATGTGACAATGCATGGGTTATTAAGGAAGCAAAAGGCTATCATAGGGATACGATCGAGATGTGTAGTAGATATGGGGTCCAGGAGACTGTGGAGGCATCTGGAGGGGTTGAAGATAGAACAGTTGAGGGGTATTCTGATGGAGCACACGCGAGTGAGTAAAGGTGCAATGGAGAGTGTAAGGGATGTGGGAAACAGCGGAAGGCTAGTTGAGGATATGAGAGTATGGTGGTACACAGGTTGTATGTGGCAAGGGTATGTACACTAGGGGGTGCATGTGGTAAGCATGCAATAGACATGAATATATACATGCGTATGTATGTATACTTGTACACATCTGTGTACTTTTCTATTAATGTAATGGCACAAATGAGCACTTAACCTTAAATTTGCTTTTGATTTTTAATGCCTTAACTTCAAATCACACTATATGCAATATGTAAAACTTCCATTTGCAAGTGGTAAAAATTCAAATTAAGCACACTGCTTACTACATTTGTGGAAATATCCTATTTTAAATAAATCAAGCTGATTTTCCACCCAAATTCATGAAATCAATGTTAGAATAATTCAAGTATTTATAAGCAGAAATCTTATTGTACATAGCCACTTTGAGGCCTCAAGGATAGATTACTAAAAGTGAAATTGTTAGCATGGCACCACATTTTTTCTTAGAAACTACAAAAGACAAGTGATCATCTTATCTCCAGGAGGATGATTTCTCTTCCTTATCAACCAGAAGCCCATCAAATCAGGGATAGGTGGGAGTTAAAAACTGGAAAAACACACAGGAGTATACGCAATTCCTTTCCAGGTCCCTCTTTGCTTTCAAAACTGCCCAGCCTCAGTTTCTCTGTCTTTTTAGCCAGTGGTAGTACATCTGAATGGATACCATCAACATTTCAATAAGCATCATATTCCATTAAACATGCACAATCTGGCTGATTCTCCTGGGACTACTTTCTCACTGTATGGTTACTTTAAATTCCCAGCCCATTTTGAAGAATAAGGTCAGCTTTTAATAAAAGTCAAACTTCTAACATTTGACCTACTCCTAAGAGAATATTTAAAAATGAATAGTCAGTCTGCATAAATTTTATTTTCTCTACCTCTTGGTTCATTTGGCAGCACTGATAACTGCATTATTTTCTTTTGTTTATTAACTCATATAAATACAACCCATACCAGAGTAATGCATTTCTGACCTTCTGATTTGAAAGGATTTTATTTTCACATTCTTACCTCTGAATTGTTAAGGTGGCATTTGTGAGTTCCTGAAAACCAGCCATCACTTGAACACTGGTCAATGTCCACTTTCTGAAGATTTATATCGACTTTCATGACACCCCTAAAAGTGAAAAGATAAAAAGAACAAATTGAGACTTTACAACTTCTGACTCTATTCTATTGTAGAAATCAGTCAAACAAGCATAAAGAATGTACTAAAATTGTCCACTCATATTTCACTAAATTGTACCAAGTGAAGATACACAATGGAATAAAATTAGCAAGAAATAGTTTTACATAAGTCCCAAAAACTGTGATTTGCATTGTTCACTGTCTTCAACTCCTCATATAATGCCTGACACATAAGTGCTCAGTAAATACTTATTGACTGACGGAAACCCCAACAATATTCACTGAATGTGGTAGAAAATTTAACTCTAAAATAATACCTGCCCTCAAGACCCCTTTTATTAAAGAAATTCACAACTGAGCCTTCATCTCTTCTCTTTTAGCTTCTATTTCCTGTTGTAGAATTATGAACAAGGAAGTTGGGGGAGGATAATATCAGAAAACAAGCTTCTTTTTTTTCTGGCAGCACCAGGGATAGAACTCACGACCTCATGCCTGCCAGGCAGGCAATTAGGCCACTGAGCTAAATACCTGGCCCTTGTCTTTTTGAGACAGGGTCTCACTATGCTGTTCAGGCTGGCTTGAGCTCACTTTGTAACCCAGGATGGTCTTTAACTCGCAACGATCCTCCTGTCTCAGCCTCCCAAGTGCTGCGATTACAGGCATACACCACCAGGCCCGGCTAAAACAAGCTTCTTTCTCCTTTGATTTTCTAACACAATAACTTTATACACCCCTTGGATCTCTCAGTGTCCTGTGGCAAGCCAGAGATTTACATCATCTATTGAAATGCTAATTAACTTTCTTTTCTTTTAAATATCAAAAAAAAAAAACTGCATATCACTTAGCTGTTTGAGGAATCACTAAGAAAGAGAACTCCCAAGTTTACAGCCAAAACCTAAATTGCCAAGAAAGGTTCAAATTCACCCAAAATTCCTCCACTTTCCCTATTCAATTTCTTATATGTTCCTAAGATCACTTCTATCAGCACCACCAGCACCTCCAGCACCACAAGCAGCAACAGCAGCAGCAGCAATCTGTCCAACGCTGATTTGTCACGCTTGGACTTCACTGAAATAACTATTGTATGTCTGGGACCCTGAAACTTGAAGCTTTATAATGCAGACTTTCACAAACTTAAGAAAAGTACAAACACCCAATTAACTATGAAATAAAACACACATTTATTTTAAGTTAGACACTCCCAACTTAAAACTACTTTCATTATGACATTAGCTAAATAAAACATAAAAGATGGCCCAAATTCCTGATTTTAGCTCATACAGTTCACCACAAAGTCCAACAAATTACAAAATAAATGCAAACAAAATTATAAAACTAACAAAAAGTAAAATATTAATTTAAGAAAATCAGTGTTGTGGTTGATACACTGTGCCAACTTGAGAAGTTTACAAGTTTAACTAAGAGACTCAGCAGGGAGCCAGGGTTCTTACTTTGTAAACATCCCCATCCTGTGCAAAAGGAGGGCAAACAGTTTGTGAGTGCTACACTCACCCTGAAAAGGAGGCGGCCTGTGTACAATATAAAGGAGGAAAAGAGGCTTACTCCTACCCCCTTTTGCTCTGGCTGCTTTTGCTGGCTGCTGCCTTGAAGCACTGCCCTGGTACCATGCTCCCCTGCCTTGCAGCCAGCTGATTATGAACTGAAACCTCCACAAATTGTAAGCTAAATAAACCTTTCCTTCCTTCATGTTGGGTGCCCGGTATTTTGTTCCAGCAACAAGGGAGAAAAGTAACCAAGACAATCAGTGATCATGCTTTACCAATATTGAATCACCTTTCAAAACAGAAATATAGTATTTCTATTTTATCACATCTTATGATTCTTTTTCTCTTTCTTCCTTTAAATTACTGTGAAATCTTTCAACAGAAAGGCTTAATGACATTTGAGTTTCACTTGGGGTGAATAAATCACACCTTTTCCTCTGTTCTTTTCTTTAATCTGTGACAATATACTATACTGCCTAGTGCTAACACTCTCCAAATAAACACAGAAAACAAAGTGGGATATTAAACCTTGTGCCAGTGTTTGGTTATCCAGAAAACCCAGAATATGCTGAAACTATATTATGGTTTAAACATGAAGTGTCCCCCAAAAAACTTACATATTGTAGGCTTCCTCGCAGTAATGATCAGAGTAATGATTAGATTATGAGAGTGCCAACCTCATTCCATGGATTAATCCATTCATGAGTTTACAGCTGATAGGCTCCAGCTAGAGGAAGTAAATCACTGGGGGCATATCTTTAAAGTGTATGTCTGGTCCCTGTCTCTTCCTCTCTCATTTTTCCCATTCTCTACTTCCTCACTGACCTGAGATGAGCCACTTTGCCTCGCCATGCTCTTTCTTGGGAATGTCCTGCTTTACTTCAGACTCACAGCAATGAACCAATCAAGTGTGGCCTAAAATTATGAGCCAAAATAAATCTTTCCTCCTTGAATGAGGGTATATCAAGTATTTTATCCTAGCAACAGAAAGCTAATTGACCCAAGTTAGTTTTTCAGATGATCATTAAAATAAAAATGAAAAAATTATCATAAAAAATGTGCAAATTTCTCAAAATAACATAACCTAGTTTGCAAAACACTACTATGTGGATCAAAATGCCACAATACACAAGTTCATGTGATAAATAACTAGATTCCTGAGTAACCTAATGCTTCAACTCAGCTCACTCCTCTGCTTTTTCAACAAATATTTATTATCTGGTAGGAGCACACTCAATGTAAGATATTCTATGGAGGATACACAGATAAATTACACAGATCCTCTTCCTGAGCAACACCAAAAAGTACAAAACATTTTTAAAAGTATAAAGATTGCTAAAGAAGAATGGAAGCTAAATTCATTGAGGAATTCATTCATTCATTTGTGAGGAATATAAAAGCTATCATTTGGGGTGAAGGAGGGATTCAATAAACATCTGTTGACTTGTTGACTGTTTTCACCACTTGGATTTTCACAGGGATACATTCCACAAAGGTCATGCCAATCATCTAAGTCTATTTCTAATTTTACTTTATGGCCTTTAGAAAATAGCATATTCCTTATTCGGTAACTATTTATTGAGTGCCAATAATGAGCCATAATTGTTTATTAGTAAGAAAGGAGAAGAAAAACCCTGTATTTGTAGAGCTTAATTCTACCATGAGTTAGAAAATAAACACTATAATAAGTAAAAGTGATTATGTTACAAACATTATACTACATGCTACAAAGGAAGAAATGATATGGAAGAGATGGTACAAGCCTGTGAAAGGGACAGGAAGAGGATGGGCGAAATTTGTTTTGAATAGTTGGCTAGGAAAATCCTTACTGAGGTGAGATTTCTAACTCACCATTCTGTTGAGTAGATATTAAAGCTCTGCACATTCACACTCACAATCACCAGTATCAAAATTTCCCACTGGACCACTATTGTCCTCCGCAATTTGATGGTCTTTCTTTGACTGTCTTACTTAGAAGGTGTTTCTAGGTAATGAACTAATCAGCATACACCTTTCTATTTGTATCACAACCATTTGTAATAATAAGGTTAAGTTTTCTTCAACCAGCCTCAGGTCCTGGCAGAGCTTAGTCTCAAGATAATGGAAATCTCAACACCTTCCATTTACTCAGGAATACTGGCTACTTTAGGATTATAGAAGGCTGCAATTATTTCAGTCCACCTTGGGAGAAGACCAGCTTCAGAAGTGGGTATCTTAATTCCTTAATTCTAAATTCATTTATGGAAACCAGAGTCACCACACACTTAGCTTGTGAAGCACTCCAGACTTGTGCAAAATCACCAGAGGTAATGAGCCATGCTTTCGCCAGCTGGGAAATCAGCCCTGACTCATCTTCATTAGCACCTTGGTGTTCAGAGACCTACAAAACCCTGGGGAAAGCACTGCGGATTTGGTGGGGTGGGGTGGGGGGGTAGGTTTAGGGGATTAAGTGAGGAGAAAATGTTCCCCTCACAGTAAAAGATAATGCGCTGAAGGAAACACAGACCCAAACACCTTTTGTCCCCCATGTGCAGGCATAGATGAAGGCCAGCCAGAGGCTCTGGCCCCCTGTACCCTGCATCCCCTGAGCAGGCACCTCTGGGGCGGAAGTGCTGTTCCCACATCTGTTGAGCAGGTGCTGCTGGGAAGTCCCAAGGGTGATGCAGTGTTTTCTGTTTTGAGGCTTCAAGATGGAAAAAATTAGAATGTGGAGAGTTAGTTGGAATATGAGGCTACAGAATCCTTGCTGCTGGGTATATAGAATGATGCAGCCTATCTGGAAAGCAGTCTCACAGTGTTTAATAAAATTGCATTTACCCTTCTCTATGATCCCAAAGTCCTACTCTTGAGTTTCAAAAAAATTCTCATGCCCCTAAAGGGGTATATAATCATACTCTGCAGCAGAGTATGCAGAGAAATTGACTGGTTGTAGATGTAGCATACATAAATGCTATGTATGTAAAATACTGAGTGTTTTGGCTTCGGCCTAGGTGTCCCCTCAAAGCCTTATGCTGTCATGGGA
>RJWT010011245.1:0-23474 GCA_004365215.1 Cuniculus paca
TAGTTACAAAAAAGGAAGGCCCTAGGATAGCGTTAGAAATTTGGCTGTAAATTATTCTGCATAATAAAATAAAAGACGGTAAAGTTTTTTTCCCAGTAGGAGTGGTGGGACCTGGGCAGTAGAGGTCCCTCGCTGTGGGGCAGAGCTGAAAGACTTCCGAATCACGACCCCTAGTCACATTTCAGCAGGAGTCACTTTAGCCAAACTTCAGTGGAAACTGCACCGAAGAGTTTTCCACTTGGTCTTCGAGAAGTGAAGATGGAATTGTGGCTGCCTTTGAGGGGAAGAAATGAAGTCCAGAGAGTGCTGACTTCTAAAAGGAGACGTTGAGGTGATGGAGAAGTTGATTAGGAACAGGCACTTTGAGTAACAGTGACTAGATAAACCTCAGGAGAATCCTTTGCAAAACTTCCTGAAGTTAGTGGGATTGAACTCAAGTTTCCTTACTTGAGATCAAGTGGTGGTATAGGTGTTACTGCTGTTGCTGCTGCTGCTGCAGCTGCTGAAGAGTAGCAAGAACTGTAATAATAGTTGTGCCAGTTTCTCACAAAGAAAATGGAACAACCTTGTGACCCAGCACTTCCACTTCTGGGTACTGAAAAGATTGAAAGCAGAGATTCAAATAGATCACTGTGCACACCTTTTAATTGCAGCACCATTCGTCATAGTCAAAATGTGGAAAAAACACAAATATCCATCAATAGATGGAAGGATAAAAAAAGTATGTTTTATATTTATATAGATACAGATTGTATATTTATATGTGAATGTCTTTGTTTTTTGTAATTATAACAAAATACTTGAGACTTGGTAATTTATGAATAAAAGAGGCTGTGAATATATTTAATGCTGCAGCTATGTACATTTCAAAATGGTTAGAGTAGCAAAATTTTGATTTTTGAAAGGCACAAGAATATGGAACATCTATTGACTACTTGTAATGTGGCAGATACTTTTCTAATTTCCTTAAATATTGTCTCCCTAAATTCTCACAGCAACCCTGTGAAGAATTATTATGATCTGCACCTCATAGAAGAATGAACTGTGTACAGGGAGGCATTGGGAGACCATATGCCACAAGCCACTCATGGTTCTCATCTTGTGAGCAAAGGTACTGCTTACATAACCAATATAGTTGCAAACTAAAAATAATGTTTCTTAGGTGCAAAAGGGCCCATAAGCTTATAGTCCACCGTAATAAAAGAATGCTTCCCTTTGAGGCAAAGGCCAGGCAGAATTATTGCCCATTATAAAAGGTGCCGGGTCCCTGTACTCAAGCTTCGCTTCTTTAACACATGCAGACGTGTCCTGCCTTTTTTGCATCACATTATAGGAATCGGATCAGAACTGGCACAAAGATTGACACTGTTGCCATGAGTAATCAAGTCCTCTTTCTGAGCCCAGAATCATGTTTTCTACCAGTATTCATGAAACTATTGATATAGGGGCATGAAACTCCCAACTTACTATATGTCCGGTATGAGTTTGTGTTCTCTAAAATCAGAGAATGAATTTTAGGAACAACAGAGGTTAAGAGCAGAATATATTTATTGAGAGAAAGAAAGCTTCTGTCCGAGAGAGACAGTAGGGGTCCTGAGTGGGTTGCCAAAGACCCCGTCTTTACTAGGGATTTTAAGACCCTAGAAACCACGAGGTGAGGTGGGTCCAAAATGGGAACTCGCAAGGTGGGCATGAGATGGGACAGAACTATGATCAACCAAAAAGATTAATTGCTCAGGTAAAATTGATTAACCTGGGGACAAATGGAGAAGCAAGTCACATAGCAAGCAGACATGCATATAGAGCAGTGACTCTTCCTGTATAGGGTTGGGGTGGTGACTCCTGGCTTCCTCAGGGTAATGGGAAACTATTTAGAATACCAATCCTTAGGATGTGGGCATATTTGCTTGAGCTTTTGTCTGGCCTACAGCGGGAGGTGTCTGTCTCCTCCAAGGCTGCAAGGTATCTGGCCTTCTGCACTAGCTCCTTCGAGGGCCTAGCCCTGTATGACTCCCTATAATATTGCTGTCTAACTCAGCTGCCTGTAACACTATGACCAATAATTCAGCTTGTAAGTTAAGGTAGAATCTGAGTTTGGCCCTTTGGACAAGAGGATAAGTGAGTTGCCCAAGGCCACTTAGCTAAACCATAGTGGACTCAAGATTTGGGTCATCTCAGGTAGTCATATTCCATAGCTCATGTGTGCCTCACTCACCATATTGTACTGAAAGAGATGGTGATGCCAAACAGCCAGAGCACAGGAAATAACACTCAACTATGTGTGTCATAGAAGTTAATGGAACACACATGTAACCTTTAGTAAGTCAGTCCAGCTGTATTAGAGACCGCCTCTATTGTAATTATGGTCAAATTTAGAGTGAATAGAAATGTATTCAAAATCATCTGCATAATTGATATGTCAGAGAGAAATACCCTCAATCCTCTCCTAAGCCTTGCAAATCTGAAACTCTGCAGCTCTTAGTTCATAATTCTGCAAAGACACATTTTTAAATGTTACATTTTACTGGGTGTGGTGGCACATGCCTGTAATCCCAGCACTCAGCAGGCTGAGGCAGAAGGATTGCTTGACTTCAAGACCAACAGGGGCTACAGTGTGAAACCCTGTCCCAAAAAACAAAAACAAAAATAAGTTGCACCTTGCACAAAGCCCTTCCTATTCCCTCAATAAAAATAACACTATGCTTTTCCAAACTTGAAAATACTCTGTGTTTCTTTAGAATTAATACCACAGGACAGTTAAGAGCATGACTTTGGAGCCAGACTGCCTTGATTCTGGTCATGTTCTGCCATTTCTCAACAGGGTCACCTTGGGCACTACGTGCAGGTGTCGTGTGCCTGTGCTTTCACCTGAAAAGTGAAGATTACAATTTTGACAGAAGGTCAAGGTACAGCTATCATAAAGAAAATATATCCTTGTATTACTATAGATCTACAGTTTAAGAGGAAAAACATGCATTTTAGATGAGGACATTAGCTTTTCTTGACTTTGCAACTCGTGACCTAAAACTCCCTGTGGTATAAGACTAAATGAATTCATCTATTTAAAACACTTCAAATACAGCCTGCTCCATAGTTAAGTTTTCAGCAAATGTCTCCTCTCATTATCCATCTCTCATAGCCTTTTACAATTATACCTCTATTTGAGGCTATGCGTGTCTGTTACCTGAATGTGTCAGCCTACAGCAGCCAATGGCTGCAGGTGTAGTCTCATCTATTCCGTCCAACACCAACAACTTGAGCCCTTCCCTGGTTGTTTAAGAAATTAAAAAAGAGAAATTACTGTCCCATCCTATCCCCAAGTCTGTTTTTCTATTTTTCTAATCAAGTATCAATTGGGAAGTATCCCTTCTATCAGCCTAAGCCCTAACAGTTCCTCAGTGGTGTCACTTGGAGCCGGAACTCTGCACCCACCAACACCAGTACTACTGCCTAGGTGGAGATGGACAGCCACCACATCTTGGTCAATGTTTTCCTGGGATTAGGGAGTTGGGTGTAGGAGGGGTCAGAGGAAGGGATTACTACACAATTTTGTGGGTTGATGGATATGTTTGTCCTTACTGTGGTGATGGCTTCCTAGATATCTATGGATATCAAAATTTATAAACCAGATGCAGTGGTGCACACCTGTAATCCCTGTAATCTTCCAGGAGGATCAGAAGTTCAAATCCAGCCTGGACAACTCAGCAACTTAGTAAGAACCCGTTTCAAAATTTACAAGAAAAGAAAAGTGAAAAAGTTAGAAGGACCTGGGGATATAGCTCAGCACAAAGGCTCTGGGTTCATGCCCCAGTATCCACTTACCTGATTCACATGAGAACATTTTACCACATTTTTCCCTTTAAATATCTGTGGTTTGTTCTACGTCAGACAAGTAGAAGCTTTACCAGATGGACACAGAGAGAAAATGTGCCACTTAACTTTATTTCTCCAAAATCATCTGAGCTGTGCATCCTTCCTATTGAATCAGAATCTCCTATTTAATGCCAATTCCTTAGTTCTTCTTTTAGTCTAGGAAGTTGCTCCTTAGAGGCAGACATTCAGCTTTGCTCTCCGTGAACCTTAGCAGAGTATCATGCAGGCACTGCAGGCACTGCAGGCACAAAATTATACATATGGGATGAGGAAGGAGCTAATTAACAAATTAATTGAATAATTATCCATGGTAACAGTCTTCACAATGTTGTTTAGGTGTAGCTCTATGATTGCTAACATACATCTCCCCAGGATAAGATTTCCTTTTGATGGTGCAATACATCTCACTTCAGATTATCAAGCAGATCTTTGAAGAAGATCCATGAGTACAAAAGATGTAATTCATAAGAAAAAAAATCTAAGGGGAATTATTTGTTTCTTTTCAAATACAGCATCAATGTAGCCTGGTATGTATCTTTTCAGAAGCATTAAAAGTTGCAATTGTTGTTTAATACCTACTGGATTCTGGTGACAAAGTCCCTGCCAACATTCAGGAATCTGAATGGAAATGGGAAAGGAGGCTATAAATAAGAGAAAAGCCATGGGCCAGAAGACAGGAACCTTGTGTTTTAATCTAGAATCTGCAGCTTACTGTTGGAACCTGGAAAAATTACTTCATCATTCTTGAGATTCATTTTTGAGTCCTTAAAATAAGGAATAAGACAAAATTTTTCATGGGGTTTTCTGTGCCAATATTCTTTGATTTTTGTGATTCCAGAAAAGATTGACCTAAACTAGACCCAGGTTTAAAAGTACTCTTGGGAAGAGAACAAAATAAGATGTGCAGTTGAGGGAAAAAGTAGCTGGGGAGGTGGTTAAATATGCTAAGAATTCTGCCTTTAAAAAACTCTAATACATGAGGTGGGGGCATCTATGAACCAGAGTTTGTTTTGTTTTGTTTTCAGTGCTGAGGATTGAATCCAGGCCCTCAAGTATGTTAGGGTTCGAGTCAGGGCTCACTCCCAAGCCCTATGGACCAGTTCTTTGTCACTGAACTTTTGAGTATACCTCTCCTATTGTATTACATTTTATCCAGAGAACATAGAGTGTTAGCTTTGTGTTCTTGTTATGGATAGATTGTGTAATGCGAATAAAAGCATGGTAGCTTTGTTCTGAAGGAAGCACAAGCCACTCATCCTGCAACTTTTCTATGCCTGTTTCATAGCCAGGGTCACCAGGCAAAGATTTGGCATAATCTATGTTCAATCACTGTCAGGAACTAGAATTGCATTTCATTTTCTGCCCTGTTTCTACTTGGCAAGAGTCATTTTTGTGCTGATGCCTAATGGGATTCAGTCTCCAGAAGAGTGATGATTGATTGCCAGGTGCAAATCGTGATCAAGCCAGTGCCACTGTGGGCCACCCAGCCCCAGAATGTAAAAAGAAAACCATACATTTTCTGTGAGGACACTGTAGCTTCATTTGGCTGTGCAGTTTATGGCATAAATGCCCTTGAGTTAAAAAAATAAGTAATTATTATAACCAAGTATATACTGAATAAACTGGACTCCTTCATGGAAGCAGATAGTGGGGAAAATTAATAAATTACTATCAGGACTCAGGGTCTTCAGTGTAAGAAATGAAAGCATAATGGTCATTTAAAAGACTTTACTACTGGTTTCTTTTCCATGCCAGGCTTATCTAGTCAAACATACATGATATATGTTTAGCCCAGCTATATCTCTATCTTTTACTCCTGCCTTAGAGCATATCTCTTCTTAGAAAAAAAATCAATTACTGAAATTCTTGAAAAGTATTCTGAGTGTTTTCTGAGGATGACAAAAAATAGAACTGAATATAGTTTGATATAATATAAAAATTCCTAAAATCTGTACTCACATCTCCAAAGTTCCAGTCACATTCCTCTGAAAGAGAGACAACTCAAAATTTTATTTAGTTTCTGCAACATCTCCAAGACCAGGGTCTCTTAGTATATGTGTTCATTTCCATCCAGCCTGGTGACAGCAACTTAAGAGTTTGGCAATAGAGTTGTTCCTTGGTATTAATAAGAGACTGACTCCAGCATCCATCCCTGCCCCCAACAGTACCAACATCCTTGGATGCTTAAGTCCTTTGTATGGTATGGTTTAGGATTTACATATAACCTATGCAAATCGTTCACTAGACTTTAGATCATCTCTAGACTACTTATAACACAGCAAATGCTATGTAAATAATTGTTGTATTGTATTGTTTACAGAATAATGAGAAAAGGTATGTACATATTTTGTACTAATGCAAATTTATAGAAAATATTTTTGCTGCATGATTGGCTGAATTAGAAGATGTGTAATGTGCGGATATAGAGACTCGACTGCATAGAAAAAACACTTTCCTGTCACCCTAGCTCCTACCCCACTCAATCAAGTGAGGATATCAGAATAAAAGCACCTTGTTTGGGATAAGAAAATATGGAAAACCAAGGAGTCACTGGTCCATGACAAGGATAAAAAAACCAGTGGGTGGGTGTTTTAAAAACTTTTGCTCTACAGTAGAGGAAAATCTTAGTAGTCATTGGACTTAGAGTTTTGGGAAGGTTTCTCTATTATGTCATTTTCTATAACCCCTACTCTTGCCATCTGGAAAGCTGGAGTCTCAAAATCAAGTTTTACATAACTTTTTAAGGCCAGGTTTACAGTTGCCTCTTAGCCATGCGATTTCCTCAAAAAATAGAGTGGGCTTCTGACCTATTTGCACCTGGTTCATTCCATGTGGCAACTAACATACTCAAAGTTCTTTCCCACTCCAAGAAGAAGAGATACCAATCATAAATATATATGCAGCAAGTACTGGTGCACCAAACGATAATGAACACAAAAAATCAAATAAGCACTAACACAATTGTAATGGGAAATCTCAATATCCCACTGTCTCAAATAGATCAATTAGACAAAAAATTCAACAAAGAAATATCAGAAATGAACCAAATCTATAAACAAATAGACTTAGTAGATGTCTACAGAGTATTCCACCGCACAACATCAGAATACACATTCTTCTCAACTGCATATGGGATGGTCTCTAAAATAGATCATATACTAGTCTATAGAGCATGCTTAAGTAAATGCAAAGGAAGTGAAATTATCTCATGCATATTATTAAACCATAGTGCAATGAAATGGAAATAAATGACAAAAGAAACAAAAAACTACATAAATGTGGAAATTAAATAACACCCTCTGGAACCACCAATGAGTCACAGATGAAATTAAAGAAGAAACCAGAAAGTTTCTACAATTAAATGATGCCAATACACCACACTGGAACTTATGGGATGCAGTGAAAACAGTCCTATAAGGAAATTTATTTAGTGATGAAATGTCACATTAGGAAAACAGAGTAAGCACAAATGAACAGTCTAATGTTGAACCTCAGACTTCTAGCAAAAAAAGAACATGTCAAGCCCAAAGCTCATACAAGGGAGGAAATTATAAAGATTAGAGCAGAAATTTATGCAATTGAGACTAAGAAAACAATAAAAAGAATCAATGAACTGAAGAGTTTGTCCTTAGAAAGACTGAGTAAAATTGATAAACACTTAGCCAAACTTATCAAGAAAAAGAAAGGTAAGACTCAAATACATTCAATTAGGAATGAAAAGGGTGAAGTCACAATGGATCCTGAAGAAATTCAGATCATCAGTATCTATTTTGAGAATCTTTATTCTAAATATGGAAAGCACTGAAAAAAATGGACAGAGTCTTAAATACATACTAATTACCAAAGTTGAATCAAGAAGATATAAAAATTCTAAATAACCCAGTATCAGTCAATAAAATCAAAGATGTAATTAAAAATCTACCAACAAATAAAATCCTAGGTCCTAGTGAATTCACACTGAATTATACATGAGAAGATTTAGAGATCTAACACCACTACTTTTCAAATTCTTTAATGAAATTGAATGAGGAGCAAGACTTCCAAAGGCATTCCTGGAAGCAAGTATTACACCAATACCAAAACCAGAGAAGGAACCAACTGGAAAAAAGAACTACAGGCCAATCTCTCTAATGAACATAGATGTAAAAATCCTCAATACAATACTGGCAAACAGAATGCATAAAATCATCAAGATTATACACCATGACCAAATAGGATTCATTCCAGATATGCAGGAATGCAAATCAATAGATGTAGTATACCATATCAACAGAGCTGAGGACAAAAATCAAATGATCATCTCAGTAGATGCAGAAAAAGCATTTCACAAAGTTCAACACTCATCCATGATTAAAATTGTATAGAAGATTGAAATACATTGGCTTTATCTCAATCTGACAAAAACTATGTACGACAAACCAATAGCCAAAGTCATACTAAATGGTCAAAAACTGAAAGTTTTCACTCTAAAATCAGTAACAAGACAAGGATGCCCACTACCACCATTCCTATTCAATATAGTTCTGGAAACATTAGCCAAAGCAATTAAATAAGAGAAAGAATTAAAAGGAATAAGGATAGGAAAAAAAAGAAGCAAACTACTATTATTTGTAGATGACAGGGTGCTCTATATAGAAGACCCCCAAAACTCCACCAAAAGACCTCTAGATATGATAACCAAATTCAGTTGCATAGCTGGATACAAAGTCAACACTCAAAAATCAGTAGCATTCCTATATGCACAAAACAAACTCACTGAGAAAGAAATTAGGAAAATAGCATCTTTCAAAGTAGCATGGGAAAAATTAAATACATAGGAATAAATCTAATAAAGGAAGCAAAAGATCTTTACACTGGAAATGCACTCTGAAAAAGGAGATTAAACAGAATATCAGAAAATGGAAACATATCCCTTGCTCTTGGGTAAAAAGAACCAACATAGTGAAAATGGTCATATTCCCAAAATCGTTATATAGATTTAATGCAATCCCAATCAAGATACCATTAACATACCTCACAGAACTAAAGAAAACATTGCTAAAATTCATTTAGAACCAGAAGCGACCTAGAATAGCAAAAACAATTCTGGGCAACAAAGGCAACACAAGGGGCATCACAATTCCTAACTTGAAACTGTACTTCAAAGTTACTGTGATAAAGACAGCATGGTACTGGAAAAAAAAATTGACTTGAGGATCAGTGGAACAGGTTAGAAAATGCAGAAATAATAAACATATTCAGTCACCTTATTTTCAACAAAGCAGCCAAATACACTCACTGGAAGAAAGATAACATCTTTAATAAATTGTGCTGGAAAAACTAGCTTTCCACATGCCGAAGCCTAAAATTGGACCCACGTCTCTCACAATGCACTAAACTAAAATTAAAATGGTTCAAAGATATAAGTATTAAAACAGAAACACTAAATTTGCTAGAAGAGAGAATAGGTAGAACTTTTGAAGACAGAGGAGTAGTCAAAGACTTTATGATCAAAACTCCAGTAGCACAGGAAATATTACGAAGAATCAACAACTGGGATTTCATCTTATTGAAAAGTGTCTGTACAGCAAAAGAGATCACCAATAGAGTACAGACAGCTCACAGACTGGGAAACATTTTTGTCAGCTGTTCCTCAAACCAAAGACTAATATCCAGAAAATATAAAGAACTGAAAAGACTCAAACCCCCTGTTTAAAGATCAAATCCAAAAAATGGATGAATCTGAGATGAATATCCTCTTCTCAGATTAAGAAATACAAACGGCAAATAAGTATGAAAAACATTCAGCATCACTAATTATTTGAGAGATTCAAATTAAAACAACATGAGATTCCATCTCACTCTGGAAAGAATGGCTATTAACAAGAAATCGGCCAATAACAAATGCTGTTGGAGTTTTGGGGGAAAAGGAGCCCTTTTCCACTGTTGGTGGGAGTGTAGACTGGTGCAACCACTGTTGAACTCAGTGCAGATTCCTCAGAAAACTAGGACTAGAGGACCCATTTGACCCAGCTATTCCCCTTTTTGGTATTTTCCTGAATGAATTAATAGCATCATACCACAGCGACAATGCACACCCATGTTCATAGCATCACAGCTTATAATAGCTAAATCTTGGAAACACCCCAAATGCCCATCAATGGATGAATGGGTGAAGAACACATGGTATTTTTATACAATGGAGTATCACTCAGCCATAAAGAAGGATAAACTACTTACCTACTTATAGGTAAGTAGATACACCTAAGAACATACTCTTAAGTGAAAAAGATCAGACAAACGTGTAAATATCACATTGTTTTTCTGGTGTGAGAAACTGAAAGTGTAAATAAGGGCCAAAATGTGAAATAGGAAGAAAATGTTCAAATGGGAAGGGTCACAAGGGAGGAGATAGAAGGAAAGAAAGGAAAGAAAAAGAAAAAAATGAGAAAAGAAAGATAAGATGGAAACAAAGCTTGTGTAAATAAGAAGTTGAAGAGTGGTAGAAGAAAGGAAAAGGGAGTGAGGTAAAAAGAAAAGAATCAAGATATATCATGTACAGTTACAAATTCCCTCTGATGAATGTGATCATTATGTATATCTAAACTATACCAATAAACTTAATTAATGATGAATGGCTCTTTCTGAAGCTTAGTGTTCAAAAATGCTGCCATTCTTGGCTCTCCTACCCTTACGCTGAACTCTGTAAGCTTAGCATAATGAAGTATATCTAAAACAATTGGCCTGGGCACAAAGGAAGCATCTTGAATTTGATTTATGCCCCAAGACTGAGTTTCTTCATTAAATTCACAAATAATTTTAGAACTTTTTTGCTGAAAGTCTTTATATTTCTTGCTGTTTGGAATTCACTTGTAGCTGGCTATTCAGATACACGTTCTAGAATCTATCATCTTTTATTTCAGCTTTAAAACTAACAATCTTTGTAATCTTCTTTATAATATCTTGCTAAACACTTGAACACACATAATACACACACAGACATACTGGTTTTTTCTTATTTATTCTCTATAACTACAGATTTAGAAAGCACTTGTTCTACCTTTCAAGTTACTGATGGTGAATATATTACCAAATGTTTTCTGCTGTGTGTAACACAGGTTCTCATCCTTCTCATTTCCGCATATGTTTCTTTCCCAGCAGATGTTTGACCATTAAGCCAGATCCACATATTTCAAGCTTTTGTTGCTGCAAAGACTTATGCTGCATTCAGTTTCTAACTTGTTGTTGGGGAAATAAAGCAATCATGGAAACAAAAAAAAAACTTTCCATACCATTATAAAAAGAGAAAGAACACTATCATTGGGTTAAGTATTAATTAATTTAATAAGTTGAAAAGTGATAACAAAGTCTGAACAGTCTCACACAAATTTATACAGTAAAGTAGTACAAAGAGCAATTAAAATGTCCTTTATCTCCTCAAAAGAGAAAGGGCCGAAAACTTGCAACAGTCTTCATTCGTCTCTTAAGCAACCTCTGAGTCAGTCTTACATGAATAAATATTATTTGACTCATGACCTTGGAGATATCTGTATATTACAAGAATTAGAGAGGGCAGTAACCTTCAGAGAGATTTATCAGTATTTCAAAAATTAAGAGTAAAAAGTCAGATTTATTATGACTCCAGGGAAATACTCTAAGAAAAAAAAGAAAAGGGGAAATTGTTTTTTTGCCTTTTATGCATTGAGAAAATCAATTTCATTTACCCTTACATTAGTTAGGGTCATGTTAATGAATGGACAACATAAATGATGGCTCCAAACAATGATAATTTGTTTCTTGTTCATAAAACAGTCCCAAGTAGATGTTCCTAGTCTGCAGATCAGCTGTCTTCCAAATAGTCATCCAACCAGCCATGCTTATGATGCCTTGCTGTCTTCAGTCTATGATTTACAAGATCATGCTGGGGGTCACCTTCCAGTGTAACCATAGAGGGGGAAGATCATGAAGGAGGACTCTTCCTTAAGGTCCTTAACCTGGAAGGGATGCCCATCACCTGTGCTCCCATTCCACTGACTGTCATCCGGCCGTACTTACCACAAAGGAGGCTGGGAAATGTAGTCCAACTCTGCCCAGGAAAATTGTCAGAGAAAATACAGTAAACAATTATACCTACCTACCATAAGAAATTAGGCAAAGCATCTTGAAAGTCAGATCATAGGACCTGTAGATAAACAAATGCAGAAGCAGTGATTTTTAAAATGGTTCACTTTTCAGATTGCTGGAGCAACCTCCAGATCACTTGGTTCACTCCTTTTAAGCTTAGAACCAGGAAACGCTTCTGGTAGAACTAAAGATCAGTCCTTTCTGTGCTGAAAGCCTCTTGCTCATTTAAAAATCATGGTCAGTATGGATAACCCTGATATTGTGGGAGTTACTCAAGATTGTCCTTGACTCCACCTATTCTAAACGGGTCTGCTCTGAGTTCTTTAGACCTTATATTCCCTTAGCTCAGCATCCTTTTACTCCAGTTATCAGCCTTGGTGCATGGTTGTTGACGCACATTATTTTTCCCTGCACTTTTAGACTTGAAAATCCCTGTTACTTATTTCCAGGGTTTAATTTTAATGTCAGAGCATTAAGAGAAGTGATTTTGTAGGTTTGAGCACATCCTGGAAGATCTTCAGATACCAAAGAATTTTTGTCTGACTCCACTCAGTTTCTACAGCTTTTCCTGTTCTCACATACATTGACTATGTCGCTTGATTTTCTGCATTTTAAAACTTGGACCCTTGGTCACTCTGGAGGACCTGTAACTCCCAAGGTTGGCTAATTCCTAAAGACTGTGAACAACTTGTCCAAGAACATGCTTTTCAAGAGCAAACCAACCAACCAGGAGCCCACGCTCAACTACCTCTTGATGGAGCTCTCATCCTGCAGACTACTGTGGTATCCTCCTGTCCTAATCACTCTGGGGAACCATGCATTAGTCATGGTTCTCTAGAATGAGAACCAATAAGAGGAGTGTGCACGTATAGAGAGATTTACTTCTGTTTGTTGTCCACTTTTATTCAAGCTTCTCTCTCTAACCCCAAATTTAGATTTTGACTCTGACTCTCAGTTGGTGATATATTTGGTGTTCTGTGCCTGTCACTCTAAACCCACCTCCTGATTGAATGTTACGCCTCTTCCATCCTTTCCTTCTCAAAGAGAGGCTTCCTCAGCCCAAGAATTCCAGCAGACTCTGTACCTGGGCTCAGCCAAGGAAGATTCTGAGGAAATTATGTACTTTGACAGCTCCTATTTAATACCCTCTGCTCTTTGATCTTCTTGTTGTGTTCACATCATTCATTCATCTACCCATCCACCCATCAGCATATTCTATCCTCCATTCAAAACTTTTAAGCATTTATTTTGCATCAAGTACTGTGTTAAGCCCTTAGAATAAAAGAGGTTCTCATCATCGCTGAATCTATGATGTAATGATAGAGAGCAACTTTTTAAAAAATTCATAAAAAGTGGTGCATGCTATAAAAAGGAAGATGGGCACCATGCTGTGGAAGCATGATGGTGACTGGCTGCCTCCCTGCCCACCTCCTCCACCTCCGCGACTCCTCTCCAACATCTGCCTCTTCCTCTATCAGCACACTCATTCACTCCTGAGCCTGCTGTGTGCACCACTTCTGATGTGCCTCCTTCCACTTCCCCGTATTTTTCTCTTTTCTTAACATTGGAAATGAAGTCCCGGAGAAATATGTAAATATGTCAAGCATTTCATGGGAAAAACCGAAGAGTTTGGGGAGAGAGAGAGAGAGATTTTAAGAGTCTGAACTCAGTGTGGAAACTTGTGTTGGCATAATGAGTTGTTTGTGTACACATATTATCTTCTGTAGAACAGCAGAGGAAGTGAAATGCCTGCTGTAATTGCTCTCTTTGGGGAATAATATGAGATAGGACAAACTGATATTGTTGCTCTATTGGCCCAGCACCATGAATTTAAAAATGTTTGTGTGAAAATACTAAAAAGGGACACATGTTACACTCCTACACACATATAAAAGAGACTTGGTCCAAAGTGCTGGAAACAGTAATAAAAAGCCAATCCATTTGCCTATATAACACAGCCATACTAAATTAATGTTCAAATATATGGCAAAGTCCTATGCCAAACCAGGCTGGGTCAGGGTCTTTCACCTTGGGGTAGCCTGGTGCTTTGGTGGTTGCATAACACTGCTTCATAGATACTTGGCAGGCTGGCCAGGAGTTGTGGTCTGCTTTTTTCTTTCATTTATTGATTCATTTATTCATGTAACAAATATTTATGAAGTGCTAACATATATCAAGATCTCTGCTAGGAGGAGCTACAAGAGTGAAACTGGAGGGCATGATTAATGCCTTCATGGAGCTTATATTCTAGCAGCTACTAAGCTCAGTACTGGAGAAAGGAGAATTAGAGAAGAGCGTGTAATCATAGTACCCTTAATGCTTAATTTTGATGTACCAAGTACTAAGTGCTTTACTTGTTGTCATTTAACACTCATGAGCATCTTATGGTGAAGGTGATTATTCTCACCTATTTCATTTTTATTAAATTTATTTTCCTCACTGTGCAGAGGAAACTGAAGTTCAGAGGAATTCAACATCTTGCTCCAGATCATATAGGTAGTCAGTGGTAGTTCTGCCAAAGTTTGTGTGTTTACTAAATATGCTGTTGAAGTTTTCAAAGTGAGAAGGCTGGAACCAATCTTCCAACAAAGGGAAACCATATCTGTCTCCTCTTCTGAGGGGGAGGGCTAAGTAGGGGAGAATTGGAAGGAGCAGTGGGTGGAGTCCACCTAAACCCCGTGACTAGTCAACCAGAGTGATATAAAAAGTTGGGTATGAGATCCATGCATTTCTGAACTGCTTGGTTGAACCTGCTCCACGTCCCACTTTTTATCTGTTTTTCCTCTTCCTCGCTTTAGATCTCAAGCCTCTCATCCCTCAGGTCTGGCCCTCCTGTTTATCTCTGGCTCCCTGTGAGAGCCCCAGCTTGTATCCTGGAACACCCTCGGCTTCTCAGCTCTAGGCAAACACCTTGCCTAGGAAAGCACCACTCCAGGCTCACCTGAGAACTCTGCAGGCTCTCACCTGACCCCCGGCTGTCCATATACAATATTCATACAGATAGACACAGTAGGGGTGCATTTGAGGCTCCAGGGAAAACAACAGCTTTGATCTTTGATTCTTCCTGTCTGCTATAATCTAAACCAATAACACAATTGCAGATAATGCAGAGCTGTATCAGGAAATCCTTTTTTACTTTGTGCTGAGCTTGGCTTTTGGAGAAGTAACATAGCAACTGGATTTTTCTTTCTCTGCCTTTGTTAGCAACTGAAATCAGAATAACTTATTTTTTTTTTTGCTCTCGGTTTCACTTATGGATTCAGAAACCTTTTGTTCTGGTTCTCGGCAAAATCTCATTGTATCTTTTGGGGAGGGGAGTCTCTCTCTTGCCTTATAATCTTCTGATATCAGTAGGAAGCGAAGTCAAAATAAAGTTACAAGAGAAAAGCCACCACCTTTGTCACTTGGCAAGATCTAAAATGGGGGTTTTGGGCAGATCACAAATTGTGATTAGGGGAATTATTTGAGCGTGAAGGCCAAACTTGAAAAGTAAGGGTTCTTTGCTGTTTACAGGTGTAAAGCTAAAATAAAACTACAAATTTCTTGACAGCCGTATTTTCCATTTTTTTTAAAGAGCATTTCTTTTGTACTTCCAACCAAGAGGCAATGTTTCATAGAAATGACATTCCTACCACTTTGTAGTCAAGGTAGTGTTTGTCAACAAGATTTGTAGAGCATAAGAGCTAGCTGGAAGGAACTCTAAAAGCGTCCAGTCCAGAGAACTCATTTTCCTATTTAAGAAACTGAGGTTTGGAAAAAAGAGCTGTGCAGCAGAATGTGATGGAAGAACCAGGTGATGCCTGGGTCTGGACTCACAGTCCAATGTCCTGCTGTCTGCTATGTTTCTGCTGTTTATAAATAATGCTCAGACATACGACAGCAAAGGGGTATCCCCCACTCAGCTCTACCCAGGTCTTTGTGTGACTATTGGAGGAGGGTTTCTCTGTAAGAAACACATGAAATAACTTAATGATTCATAATGAAAAAGAAATCCAGCTGTTGCCACTGCTGCAAAAGGCCCATCATTCCCGCATCTTTGGTGACCCATCATTTATCAAGCAGTGTGATGAGCTGATAACTTCCCAGAATGAAAACTGCTGACTTTTGCAGTGTCTAAAAGTACCTTTTTCCTTTGGAAAACAATGTCACAATGAAATATATGCTTTCATAATGTAAAACTGCACTTCTCCTTTTGAAACTGTCTTTTTCTCATGACATACAAAATCTTTAACAGACTCCACTATAAACTTACCATTGAGAATTTGTGTATATGTATGTATAAATCTTCATACATTTCTGAAGAATTTTCTGTAATAATTTGGAGTGGAAGGGTATTAGAGAGAGGAAGGAGAGGCTAAACTTACCATCTATCTGAAATTAATTTAAGAGATAGTTGTAGCTATGCTTGCTTTTTAATTAGGCATATAAATTTTTAATAAAAGTTATACATAGCAAGCACTGAACATCATTTTCCAAAAAGCAGTCCATTCTCTACTAATTCCACAAGACAAGTTGTTAAAACCAGATTCTGTGGTAGAAATTTGAAAATTGCAGAAAATGTAGTCCCTTGAAAATAGGTAACCACTATTAGCTTTGTAAGATTCTGTGCTGTCTTGTTGTCAAGAAAAGTGTATTTCTCCAGCTACTTTATCATAGACCTATTTGACTTTTACATGAACACATTTTTAAGAACAATGTTACTGATAACAATCCTTAAAAGATCAATAAGAAGTATTTTAAAATTTATCAATGTACAGTGGAGTAAAAGCAGAAGTCTTGAGTTTCTAGTATTGAAAAGACTAGAATATACTTTAAACAAATTTTAAAAATAGATATATAAATTAACTGTTGTCCAACTCTAAAACATTGGGTAACAGACATGGTTCCTCAGAGGGAAACAAGCACATTCAGTGAGCCCCAAGATGAGGGGCTTTAGCTGGGGGCCCTGTCTGATGGGTACAGGAATTGGGGGCTCACGTCAGACAGCTTCTGTTGAGGAGCAGAGATCTGAGTCTGGGGTGCTGAGGAAGAACTCAGAGATCCAGGTCCCAGAAAGGTAGAATTGTACAGACAAGGAGCTTCAGGAGTTTACCTAGAAGTCCTCTTGTCTTTGGCTGAAATGCAACATTATTTATGCATAGGAGAGAGTCAGAGAGGCCTGGCAGAAAGGAGATGCTGGGTTATTGTGAGGCTAGCTAAGCACACTCCTCAAGGGAGGTTTTGGGGTCACACTAGTGTGAGAAGCTACAAATATCTGACCAGAGTGAGGAGTCCTCCTAAGCATGGTAGGCTTTCTGCTGGAAACTTAGAAAGACTAACTCCGTAATCAGTACTATACCTGACTTGCAATTCTTCAAAACAAGCCCCAGAGGGATCCATCCTATCTGCCACTACATTACCCCCTACCATAACTACTTTAATATACCTTCCAGCAAGAAAAATAGCCAGACTCTCAAATAAAAAGTCTGTTGAATGTCCAGGACATAATAAAAATATTACTTGATATTAGTCTTAAGAGACATGATCTTCTAGCAGAGAGTGGTGAATGGTGAGAGTCAATAGAAATAGACCCTAAAATAATGAAGGTGCTAGAGTTATTTATCAAATAAGAGATCAGGATAGCATTTATTCATATACTTACAGATTTAAAAGAAAAAAATGGACATAACGAGTGAGCAAGTTCTCAAACTTAAAAACACTATGCATAAGTAAAAACAAAAAAAAGCTTGCCTATACATATTAATTCTTTTAACAAGTACTTTAAAAATATCTAGTTAAAAATTTGATTCTTACAAAAAAAATTCTCAGCTTCATGTATAGATTCTGTACTTGAATACTTCAGATTCTGAGAATTTAAAAGAAATCCCGCAGCAATGAAAATTTCTATTACACTGTGACTAAAAAAGATATAAAAATTATATCTGGATATAAAAATTAGAACTTGGCTGTTATTAGCAACTTATGAATGATTCATTAGCTGTTTTAACTGTGGGGAGTCAAGAATAGGTTTCTTAGTGGGAAGCAATGAAAAAGAATATTTCAAAATCAAAATGCGAAGCAAAGGCAAGTCATAGATAAATATGGTCACCCACATAAAAAGAGCTTCATATAATTTTGTACTCAATCAAAGCCCTATTTCATATTTTTGGGAGACATTCGCCTCCCTTGAATTTATCTTTCCACGTTTTGCTGCGAGTTAGCATGCCAAGCACTGAATTTTGTAGGAGATCATCTGTCAGAAATCTTTGAAGAGTCTCTGAGTGTTAGGTCAGGAAGCTTCAGTCAGGTACTGCGTAATGGCATGTGTGGGGCCAAAGCAGACTGAGATCCTGTAGCCTGTGGAGACTCTGCTCCTGAGCCCAGTGATGTGACGAGCTGTATCATTACTGAGAACACACTAGGATGTGAGGCACCATATGCCTGGTATACCTGTTTTCTTTTCCCAAGACTCTAGCCATGTCAGGGGGGCATTGTATGTGGGCAGGGACTGAAATGTTTAGGTGCACACTATCTGAAGGATGCTGAGAGCTGGGGGGCTAGCATTATCTGTAGGAGTTGCCTTCCATCCTGTATATTGAGTCAGTCATTCCTTGCAATGCTGGTCATACAAGGAGATCTACTGATGTCACTTTGATATAGATTCATCTGTAAACCCCTTCCTTGGAAGAACCTAGGGTAGAGGTGCTGCTGAGTGATTCATCCAACCTGCTGCCACTAAACCACTGGGTGACACTGTTGACTAGTCTGTGTCTCATGGATTTTGCTGAGTGGTCCTGTTGACTTAATGCACCTCCCATAGGATTCTGATCAGGAAAAGCAGTTGGACCCATACTCACTTCTTGTGAACCTTCCCTCACTAATAAGTTGCAATGAATTCTGTGCTTTCCTGGGGATACTAACAAACTTTATCTCTCACAAAAGCTGACTTTGGGCATTTTCTTGGGTCTGTTTGAAACCTCCTCCAGTGCCCAGCACACCCTGTAGGGTCAGAACTGTGGCCCTCCTGAAAGGGTATGTATTTAATCAGTGACTTACTTTACCATTACTAGCACATAATTGTAAAAGAGCAGATTAGCCTCTGGCTGGTATTAGTACCCATTTTAATATTGCTTTAAAATTCTTAGAATCAGGCTACTTCCACTGCTCTCTCCCCTTCCCATGTGCACTGCTACCGAAAATTTCCCTCTTTGCTTTCATAAACCATCTGCAAGTAAATCAAGCATTAAATACTCAGTTGGAATAACTGTGCCAGTTAATCTTAATTGTTAACTTGACTGGATTAAGAGACTCCTGGAGAGATGATAGGATCATGGGGCACTGTACTAATCAGTGGATTAATCCAGTGATGTTAATAGCTGAGTGTGTTATTGGGAGGTTGGGCCCAGCTAGGGGTGTGTCACTGGGGGTGTGACTTTGGAGTTTCTATCGCTTGCTGGTGGGATTCTCTGATGTTCTAATTCCAACCCTGATGGAGTAAGCAACTTTCCTCTGCCATGCCTGTCAGCCACACTATTTCTGCCTTAGGGCCAGCTGTCCATGGACTGAAACCTCTGAAACCATGAGCCAAGATAAACCACTCCTCTTTTAAATTGTGCATGTCAGGTATTTTGTCCAGTAACAAAAACACTGGCCAATATAATAATGCTCTTACACTCCTTGCACTATAGCAGATTTCATTAAGAGACTGAGTTTATCCCAAGGGCTTTTAGTTTTTATTAAAAACAAGTATTGTTTGGACTTGCTTTTAATTGTCCTTAACAGATAAATTTCCCCAAGTATAAATGCACAGATAATATTATAGGAAACTCTGCTAAGTTTAATTAAGTAAAATTAGTACAGCTACTAAATAAGTTTCAAAGTTGTTTCATTTGAGTCTCTTCGTGCTATTGTATTTATTATTGCAGATACATTTATTGTATCATTTACATTTACCACATGATGAATCTAAGGCCCAAATACTGAATTGTTTAAAGTCACAAAATTTATTAGACCTCACTCTTTCATTGCCTAACTTGGTTTTCTTTTACCTGAAGTGTGTTGCATCATTTCTATTTCCACTTGTCAATTATGACTTCCAATAAGAAACATTCTAGAAAAGTATCTGTAAATCTCTGTTTTTATCTTTGATATTCCCATATAACCAATAGGAAAGCCAAGTTTGGCAGTGTTAACCAACTTGCAGAAGGTAGATAGTTTTGGTGTCTCAAAACTGGTCTCTGTACTTTAAGAGGCCAATCAATTTCTGAAAGTTCCTCTGAAAAAAAACTTTACACAAAGGAACAAGAAAGTCATACAGTCAACACTGTAAAAGACAATTAGATATGCTGGTCTTTGCCTTACCAACATTTTTGACATTACTAGAGATTGAACCCAGGACCATCAGATTAGCTACATTCCCAGCACCATTTTTATTTTATTTTTTTTCATATTGAGACAGGGTCTTGCTAAGTTGCTAAATTGCCCAGACTGGAGTCAAACATTTGGTTCTCCTGCCTCAACTTCCCAGAGAGCTAGGGTTTTAGGCATGGAACACCATGCTTGGGTGCTGCTTTTCACCTTTCAGGGCCACCCATCCTTTATGTCTGTAGGATGTGAAACTGAGCTCGGCGTCAAGACAAAAGACCTAGAAAGCAAACTTGGAGTGTCTCTTTTATAGGTACAGCCTTAGTCTGTGACAGCAATGGGAAAGTAGAAGAACATGGCCTGGAAGTCCTATAATAGAGCAATATTTTACTAGTGTTCCACTAGCACTGTGGTAGGTGACATCTGTGACATGTGGGTTATGATGACAATTGGATTGACCAGGTTACTGTTCAGAGTCTCGCAGGCCATTTTTGTTGAAACCACTGACCTTGACTTGGGTCTGTGTAAATGTCCAGTAGGTGACTATTTGACATCAGAGGCTGAAACGCTACCCCAAATCTTGCTGATGCCATCAATTTGATCTCATAAAGAGTTAGGAAGTTTGTAATTATGCATAAACAGAGCATTAATTCTCCTCCAATCCCCTTGTACCCTGCTTCTTCCCATGGATAAACCTAACCCTCTTCTCTGGGAGGTAGATTTGAGATGTGGGCCTTCTGCCTCCATGCTTAGCTGCCTTGCAAATGAACTCCTCCTCTTTTGCAAAACTTGCTGTTTTAATGATTGGATTTTGGCGTGGCAGGCAAACTGGGGCTGGTTCGGTAACACCAGCAGATGGCTCAAGAAACCAAAATGGATCTGATAATTCTCCTGCCTGCCTCAAAACCATGACATTACATAATCTCCTTCCTTCCACATGCCTGAGCATTTCACATTCTCAGAAAATCTTAGGAAGGGGAGCAGAAGGAAGAGAGTGAAGTAAAGTATTTTTGTCTTGAAGTAGTGCATTATCTAAAGAGACTATTTAAAAAATTGCCTTAGAGTAGCATTTTTTAAATTTCAAAATCATCTTAAACTTATGGTAGAGTTGCATGTACGGTATAAAAAACATACACCCTCAGAATCATTTGAGAATGACTTGCTAGAATGATGGTAACTTTTTAACCCCAGAATAATTTAATGTGTCATATTTCCAAAACTAAAGAAAATTCTTTACACTATAACTATTAAAAACAGGAAATTAGCATTCATGGATTGCTACCACCTCATCCTCTAGCTCCACTGAAATTTCACCAATTGTCAAAATAATGTCTTTTGTAACAGAGCAGTTCAGAATCATATAATACATGTCACTTTAATTATTTCTACTTAGAATACCTTCATGGCCTTGAATCTTGTGAAGATTACGAGCTAGTTATTTTGTACAACGTCCCTCAATTTAGGTTTTCTGATGTTTCCTCACAATTAGATCTAGGTTATTCATCTCTGACAGGAGCATCACATAAGTGATGCTGTGTGCTTTTTCATTGCATCGGACCTGGTGGCATATGATCTTCAATTTAGTCTTTTACTTTTGATGACCACTTTGATCACTCAGTTAAAGTCCATCAGGTATATCCATTGTGAAATTTTTCCTTTTCTCTTTTTAATTAATAGATATTTGATGGGGGGAGGCAATCCATTTCTTCCACATAGTTCCAGTTCAGTCAGCATTTGACTCAGTTTCCTCTGTTTCTCAATGGGTTAGAATCCTTTATTATCATTGTTTTGGGGCTGCTCTGTGTCCTTTTTATATCTCTTTGTAAATTTTTGAACACTTCTTTTTTTTTTATAAGCAGGATATATTTATTGAGAGAGAGAAAGCTTCTGTCAGAGAGAGACAGAAGGAGTCCCAAGTGGCTTGCCAAAGATTATGGGTTTTCTAGGGATTTTTATAGGGTAAAGCCATGAGGTGAGATGGGTCCAAGTTGGGGAAAACCTGGGAACTTGCACGGCAAACGGGCGTGAGGTGGGACAGAACTATGGCTAACCAATAAGGTTAATTGTTCAGGTAAAATTGACCAAGTCAGGGATGAATAGAGAGGTGAGTCACATAGCAAGCGAGCATTCTTAAGGATCAGTGACTCTTCCTATAGGGGATTGGGATGGTCAAGGTGATCCATACCTATTGAGAATGTCAATCCCTGATGTTTCTACTTAGGGTGTGGTTGCATTTGTTTTGCCTTGTCTTGAGATCTGGCTTATAGTGGGGAGGTGTCTGTCTCCTTCAAGGTCACAAGACATCTGGTCTTCTGTGTCCACTTTCTCGAGGGCCTGGCCCTATCTGACTGCCTATAACATTTCCTGTAACATTCCCCCTCTGAAGAAGTATCCCGAACTGCTGTGAGGAAGAAATGGGTGGTGACTGATCTGGCTTCTTCAGGCTGAAAGGGGTCATAGTTGTTGATTGGCAGTCAGAGATATTCTACAGAGGGTCTATCTAAAGGCCCTCAATAGACACCAGACAGTTTCATCTTGGTTGGGCATACAGCTCTAAATCTGGAGGAGACAAAGCCAAAGAAACAATTAAGTATGCATGGCCCAAATAATAGAATCAACAGAATAATTATGAGTATAGTTAAAAAAGATTTCCACAAAGAGAAGCTGGTAATTGCTTCCTATAAGGAGGAAAAGGATAGGGTCCAGGGAATTTTAGAATCTGACACATCATTAATTTGTCGTCTAATATCTTGAACGGCTATTGAGATATTAGCAAAATGATCAGGAATGTACATAGCATTCAGCTTTTACAATGGCACAAGTACCTCCTGTGCAGTTGGAAGGTCTAATATCACCTGAAGTTTGGAGGATTACCTGTCCCATTAATTTTATCTTTTTATTTAGGAGAAAGAGACCAGCTGTAGTGTTAGTAACCCTCTCTTAACTTTAAGTCTTAAAGGATATTGTCTTTGTTGAGGAAAAAATAGTAGAATCTCAGAGATGTACCTGTACTGATGCAGCTCTTATTGCTCTATTTTTCCTTTATTTGCCCATACTTCAGGATTTATTTTTGTCTCCACGAGGGGTAGACAGCATACTTGACAAGGGTGCATATATATTATGGTATTTAAACATGATAAAATATCTCTTCCTAA
>RJWT010011246.1:0-23479 GCA_004365215.1 Cuniculus paca
ATGCCTAGATCTTGTAACCTGAACAACTACTTCTAAGGTAGCAATATGGAATGTATTAACTAGTGTTGATTTCTTATTGTTGTTTTGTTTTGTTTTTGTTTTTGAGATTCTC
The DNA here is from genome assembly GCA_004365215.1 of Cuniculus paca. NCBI lineage: Eukaryota > Metazoa > Chordata > Mammalia > Rodentia > Cuniculidae > Cuniculus > Cuniculus paca. Next base: position 113 of record RJWT010011246.1, read on the forward strand.
TATTGTTTCTATTCTTTTTTCTGTTTTGTTTTTTAAAATAAAAAAATAACTGAAATGGAAATTAATTGATATTTTAACAGTATTGACTCTCAATTCATGAAAATGGCATATCTCTATGTGAGCCTGTTGAGAACTTTTTCTCTGTAATTCTCTGAAGTTTCAATGATAGAGATAGTGCATATTTTGTCAAATTTATTTCATATCTGTTGATGTTACACTATTTATACGGCATGCTTTTAAACTTTCATTTTTTAATTCTTTATTAGCCTATGGAAATATAACTCACTTTTATATTGGTAATGAATTTTACTCCAATACTAAATCCATATGCCTCCTAATTCTTTAATGGACACTCTGAGATTTAAAAGATAAGTTCATGACTCTGAATGAAGACGATTTTCCATTTTCTTTATTTTCTTTTTATTTGTCTTATTATAATGACTTCTGGATAATGTCTAATAGAAATACCTGGGGTGTATATTCTTCCCTCAATCTGATCTTAGGATGAAAGTGTAAAATATTTCACCATCACATACAATATTCATTCATTAAAGGTTTTCTTGGAATCTCTATTGGTTTGAAGATGTTTCCATATATTGCTAGTGTGTTCAAAGTTATCATAAGTAGGTATTGATTATTATCTTATAAAAAACTGAAAAGACAGACTTTTTTCCATTTAGTTTGTAATGTGGTAAACTTATTTTCATGTATAAAACCAACTTTGTGTTCCTAGATAAACTTTATTTCTTCCTAGTGGTTATCATTTCTACATATTTTACATTCCATTTGCAAATACTTGCTTTGAAATTCTTGGGATATATATGTGTATGTTCACAAAGATACTAGATTGTAGCTTTCTTATAGCATATTTGCTTGGGATTGGTATTAAAGTTATAGCAGTCTCATAAAATTAGGTGGAAAGTTGTTCTTGCCTTCTACTTCAAAGGAATATGTGGCAGACTCATGTTTTTCTTAAATACTTGACAGCAACTTTTGAATTAATTGATTTTCTCTACTATATTTATACTTTTTATTTCACTGATAATATTTTTTCACTGATTTAAGGTTAATTAGCAGTTATTCTGTTAGCTTTCTTCACTATTTAAAGAATTTTTATTAAAGCAAGAATTTTAATAATCCAAATTAAGTTTGCTTGCTCAGTTATCAATTCTGTTACTTAAACAGAACTGATACCCTGAGCTATTCCACAGTAAAGAATTACAAAATTAAAGAAAGGAATACTAAACATTGAAAAGCCTTAAATACTATGAAAAAATTGCAAAATATAAAATAAATTTAAAAAGGAAAGGAAACATTGAACCTTATGAACTGAGCAAATGCCAGGTCTCACAAACAAGGATAGTCAAGGACTAGTTGATTTAAAAACAAAAAAATATAATAAAATATAAAAATAAATATTTTATAGACCCTGGAAAAAGAATTTTCAGTAAAGTACAAAAATTTAAAGCATCCTATTAGCTTCTAAAAGTGAAAATCAGTTTGTTGATTTTAGAACATTGTGCTTTTGTAATATAAGATTTTAGTTTTCCTGCTGAAGGTGTAGCTCAGTAGTAGAGAAATAAGTGTGAAGCCCTGGGTTTAATCCCCACCACTACACTACACTACACTACACTACACTACACACACACACACACACACACACACACACACACACAGAAAGAGGGAGGAGAGATGGAGAGGGAGAGAGAGTACTGTTAAGGATTTCCTTATTTAGATAACCCATACTTTTGATATTAACTTCATAATGTCACAGTCAGAAACTGTAGATTTCAAATAGTATAATTTAATAGATACATGTTTTAAAGCTTTACATATGATCTTAGTAAATATCCCATATACTTTGATAAGAAAAGAAAAACATAAATTATGCTCTTGGTGTACACTATACTTTGGAAACATCAAACAGATTAAGTTGTTAGCCAGATCTTCCATATGAATGTTTTATATTCTTATTGTGTAGCAGAAGATGTCCCCTGCCCCAGCCTGCATACTTTAGTTTGTTAGCTGCCCAGGTAGTAGTTCTGATTACAGTACCTGTTACTTTTGTTTCTCAGAAACAGCTGGTCAGCCATTTGCTGACTGGGGGAAGAAAGAATAAGGACACAGCAGCAAGCAAGCCCAGTCTGGGAACCAGTACCATGCTCAGGCCACCGTCAGACTGGGAACAGCCAGACCCCAGCTCCTTCCCACGTGAGAGCTGTCAAACAAGATGTAACATTCCTCCCCTCCCCCACCACCATAAGCCACTAGCTTATCTGGAGAAACACAGCCTGTGATGATGATAGCTATCGAGGTGAAATGCAATTGGATGTCTGTGGTGCTTTGGTGTTTCATTGACATTACAGGGGGCTTGTGGTCTGATCATCTGTTCAGAGGATAATGGTGCAGTTTGGCATCTAGCGGGGGAATCTCCTTCTGAGTTGTAGCCATTGCTGATTCTCTATGGTCCTACATCATTTCCATTGTTTTGTTGGGTTGGGTTTTACTCTCTTTCGTTTTGTTTGATTATGTTCAACCCAATGGCAGGAGCAGCTATTTCAAAGATAGCAAGATACAGTACGGTAGTAATTTTAGATTTGCTATTGGCTTGTTTTGACGTCTTTAATTTCATTTATTGTCTTGTTTTTATTGTTTCTACTCTGTTCTTTTCTGCTTGATTTTTACTATGTCTGAAGTTTTCTGCAGTTATTTTGAAGACATCAAAAGGCATTATAGTAACTATTGTTGATTTTGTAATGTTTTGAAATCCAGTATCACACTGGTTTGTTCTGACTGGTTTTATTCTGTTTTATCCTTTTTAAAATAAAATAAAAAAGAAACAGCTGGTCACTGTAATGCATAGCTGGTTGCTATGATGCATATTGTAAGAACCAATCCCCAGTTGACAAACCATTCTGCCTCTGTACTTCCTACACGCTTATCTCATAAAAGCCCCAGACCACCAGAGATCAGGGTTGATATTTTGCGAATGATCCCAATCAGTTCCTATTTATGTAAAATAAATCTGCCTCCAAATCCTGGGTGTTGTTTCAGTGTTTCTGCTTGTGGTTGCATCTGGTGTGTTGGCCAGGAAGACTGACCATGCTGACCTCTTTGGTCACTGGTCATGGTTCTCACAGATGAAGCAAAAATCTCTCCAGGTCCCAATGGGAAAGCACATCCTCAAGATTTATCAAGTCCCTTTGGAGGTCTCAGAAGGGATTCTTGCTCCTCACATCAGACCACAAAGGGAAGAGGCCACAGTCTGTCTGTCAGTATGTCTGTCTGCATACTTGCTTGTCTGATTCTTGTAAGACTCCAGGGGGTACCCCACTTTGTCAGTTCATCTTTTTCAACTTGAGTAGAAGGGGATTCTGATCAACTCTTGTTAGTCAAGACCACCCTCAAAGGAAGGGGGTTGGAATGTTTTATACTCTGAGGGCCTGCTGAAAGAATGTGTGAGTGAGTAGAAAAGACAGCATAAGCTATAGGTTGTTTCATCTGTGCACCAAGATGGGAAAGCACTGGTCCTGGTGGCTGGTTGGGCCCTCACCTGTGGTTCCCTGGCTATCGACACATGGCATAAGGGAGGTCTCGCACCCTCCTTAGTTAAATCACGCTTAAGTACCTCTGAGGGGTTTGGCCAGGTAGGCAACTAAATGGTCTCTCTCTTTGAAGGGCACCCCCCCCATCAGGCAAGGGTACATGTCACACGTGTCGCAAGTCAGAGATGGGAATTAGTCAAAAGCCACAGTCTGCAGCTCAGGAAAAAAAGTTTCTAGGGTTAAAAATAAACTAAAGCACTCCCTGTGTCTCAAAGAAAGAAAAAAAGGAATAAAAGGCCCATTATTCCTGACAATTTCACCTTGGCCTCCTCATCAGTTGGCACAGTTGCTGCTGACACCTATAGCTTCACTCCCTACTCTTGACTCATTTACTTTCAGCTGATTGAACTGGGTCCAGCTAGTCATTGCCTGCATTCAGCCACACAGGACCTACCCCTGAACCTTTACACATATCCTGATCAGATGGCATCATCTAATGCCCACCTGAGATGACTGTCAGCAATTCCTTCTGAGTTCCACATTTTGACTGAGGAAAAATTGGACTGAAAGTCCTGACAAATGAGTTGCTATGGGCTTTCCAAAGGTTGCCTCACCTAGATACAACCCAGTCAAGCTCTTCTTAAAGACATCAAAAAGGGGGGCAGAAAGTTCATCAACCACTGCTATCCAGAAACCTGATAAAAGAAAAGCACCTGATGTCTGTAAGAAAATCTAGTCTGCTAGACAACTATACCATCTGGCTATGAGTTACAAGGGCTATAGATACAAAAAAAATAAATGTCTCCTCCATCTGCAAGATACAAAGAAACCTGGTTATCCAGGCCAACCTCAACCTGAATCTCTCCTTGCCCTGGATGGATAGGACAGACCAAGCTCTATCAAATTGGGCATCTAAGATCCCATGGTTATTGAGTGTGTCACAGGAGCAAACGTGTGACTTTCCTGGTAGACAATGGAACAGAACTGTCCACCTTCAGAAGTCCCCCCTGTCAAAAAGTTACCACCACTGGAGGAACTGAGACTCTTGCCTTTCAATCCTTGCCTTTCAATCCTTGCAGCCTAGAAGGACATCTCACAAAACATAAATTCCTGTCACAAAACAATTCAGCCTCCCTACTCTTTCCTCCTCTCCTACACTTTCCCAGAGATGAAGACAATGCCTGCATCAGCCCAAGACAGATAATTGCAATCCTGAAATTCTCTTCCCAGAAGTGTGAGTCAAGACTCACATCCAGGCCTAACCGCCAACCATGCTCCAGCCATACTACCTCAGCCTCATAAAGAAATTTAGGATCCTGATGGACTGTTAATCATATTGGAACACTTCTTCCCTCTCAGTAAAAATACCCAGTGGGGATTACAGACCAGTGCAAGATCTCAATGCCATCAACAATGCAAGCATCACCTTGCACTCTGTGGTTCCCAATCTATATACCCTTTTTGGACTGTTACTCAATTGCCACAAGGGCTTGGGAACTCCCACTATTTCAGGGAGGCCCCAGCAACAGATTTGGCTCTCAGATAACCTGTCTCTTCCAGTTCCACCATGGTCCCCTAAAGAGGGGAAAATGAGGCTTCAAAACTCCAAAATGTCTATAGACTGTCAGAACTGCTAAAATATACCTCTCCTGCATATAAAGTCAGTTCAGGATCTGTGAGCTATCAGTGCTGCCACAGTTGTGATCTATATATATTGTCTCAGTCTTCTGCTACTTACAACCTGCTGGTACACTGCCTGGACCTAAAATATGCCTTCTGCCTTTGACTGGCTCTTGTTAGTCAGCCCCTCTTTACCTATACATGGAAAGACTCCAGTTCCAGACTCAAAAGTCAACTGACATCAACTCAACCTCACAGAGTTTCAAAATTTGTTTACCCTCTTTGGAAAATATGATTGGACATCTGATTAATAACACCCAAACTGCCAACTACAAAGGCACAAACTCTCTGCTGCAATATCTAGCAGAAACTGTTTACAGGAAAGATTGCAACTTTCTTGAAGCTGCAGGCTTCTATAGAATCTGGATCCTTGAGTTCACAAAAACAATGATGCTTGCTCAGTCTGTCAGTCCCTGGGAGTGTCCAGTGGCCTACCTATACAAATTCTTAGCTCCATTCTTTAAGGGCTGCCTCTGTCTTTTGCCTTTGCACTCTAATAGCCACTGTCCTTCCAATCACAAAAGCTGACAAGCTCACCTTAGGCCAACATCTATCTGTCCAGGTATCACATGCTTTACTGAATCTCCTGAGTAACAGTAAAATAAACCCCCTGGCAGATATTGAATATACCCTGTTTGTGGATGGAAGTAGCACTATTAGAAATGGAGTCCAATGGGCTAGAAATGCTGTGTTCACCTTGGTCTAAGCTATTTTGGTCAAAACTCTCTTGCTACTGATTAATGTTGCTTTTTGGAAACTTTCTACCAATACAAAAAAATTTGATCCCGAGGCCTAAGTCTCCTCCAGGGATCTGATTGACTGGAAACATCAACCCCAGCCAGAAAAGTTTTACCCAGTACTCCTGGGAGGTCTGTCTTAATCAGAACCAGACCTGCCTCCATTGTATGTTCTGCAAGCACAAACTGCAGTACTGGCACCCATACACCTGAAGCCAGATCAGGTTTCAGTATCTGTGTTACTGAACTGACCCCAACCTCCACCTGACATATAGATAGATTTCACTAAAGCAAATCCTTATAAGAGCTATCAGATATCTGTTGGTTCTTATATGCACCTACTCAGGCTGGCCTGAGGCATTTGCTACCCAAGCTAAGAGGGCAACCAAAGTTTATAGAGTCCTGCTGTGATAACAGACCTACCTTTGACCATTGGCAGCAATAATAGGCCTGCATTTGTAGTAGAGATAACTAAATAAAAACTACATATGGTGTACAGGTCACAAGCTCTAAAAAGATAAAAATAAATCATAACCCTAAAAAACAGCTTCTAACTAGTACTACAAAAGTCTAGCTAAAAAACCAGCTATACCTGTGGCCACTTCTACACACACACATAGTCCAGGTGAATATTAACTACCTCTACAAGTTTCAGAAATCCAGCTTTAGATCCACCACTCCAGATTTAGAAGAGCCCATCCAGAGGATTTCTAAGAAATTTATCTGGACCAGAAAGCTCACTCTGAAGAAACTCAAAGCCTTGCTCTCATCACTCCAGATATTGACCAGTCCCTACATGGCTGAAGCCTGAAGACATTGTTCACAGGATTGCTCCATATCTATTCCCTTTGATTTTTGTGCCTTTTCAGGATGCTTACCCCACTCGGTTTCCCTGATCCTCTGCTCGCTGTGGTTTTTGCCTTAAACTCTATAGTTGCCCAAAGAGTGTAGAATAGTCAGTCAAACACTTGACCAACATTCGATAAGTGTCCAAGGCAAATTGGACACTCTCATAGATCAGATTAACTCCCTCACTACCTTGCCAGAGTAATGTTACAGAACAGACAGGCCTAAATTATGTCTCTTCCTAAAAGCAACTTATGGAAAAACTCTGTAATAAGACAACCTTGGGGACCATGGCTAAGACCCATCCTAGGCTCACTGACAACCCTAATGTTACTGCTTCTAGCTGAGCCTTCTCTCAGAAGATCACATGTAATATTCCTAAAAAAAATTTGCTGGGGAAACCAAAAGAAGAGGGAAATGTAGCAGAAGATGTTCCCTTCCCAAGCCAGTACACTCCAGTTTGTTAATTGCCCAGGTAATAGTTCTGATTACAGTTCCTGTAACTTTTTTTTCTGAGAAATGGCTGGTCACTGTGATGCATAGCTGGTCACTGTGATGCATATAGTGAGAATCAATCCCCATTTGACAAGCCATTCTGCCTCTGTACTTCCTGCTTGCTTATTCCCTATAAGCCCTAGACCACCAGAGATCAAGGCCTGACATGTTGGAAACGATCTCAAATAATGCCCATCAATGTAAAATAAATCTGCCTCCAAATCCTGAGTGTTGCTTTGGTGTTTCCGCTTGGCATTGCAGTTATACCATGAGAGATGGATATTCAAAGTTCAACAGTGACAATGCATTTTAGTGACTAACAGTCAGTCTGTATTTCCTGTTCTGTTATATGCATTTTTGCTTCACATATTTGGAATCTTTAAGTGTATTTATGTTTTAAGTAATTGATCTTTTATGATAAATGATTTCTTTAACAATATTAATACTTCTCTTGTTTAAGTTTACTTTGTTATTGTTATAGCCACGACATCTTTCCTATACTTGTAGTGTATATTTTTTCATACTTCACCTTTTGAATATTCATGTTTTGATGTCTAAAGAGTGCTTCGTTGAAACACACACTTGAGTATTGCTTTTGTTTATTCCTTAATCCTTAGCATTTAATTGTGATATACAAAGTGCATTTTCTTTTAAGTAATTCTACATTTACATTTAAGTCTGTCATTTTTGTGATCAATTTCTATTTATGCATCTGATCTTTGTTCCTCTCTTTCTTTTTCCTATAATTTTAAGTGATTGAACAACTTTTTGTGTGTTCTGATTAACTTCACTGTTGTTCCAGTACAGTTCTGAACTCTGTTCATAGAGGTTGCTCACATATTTTCAGTATTCCTCATTAATTTATCATAGAATACATTCAGGAAGCATTCTAGTCCTTAAAAGAATTTGATTGATATTTTGAATAACAATTCTCTCACTCTTTTACTCTTCTTCTACCATCGTTGCTATAGATGTTATAAATCTCATACTTCTTCGTAATTGTTGTTCATTTAAGCAGACAATACATTGCAGAGAATTAAAATATATGTAAAATATAAAATGATACCTAATAAAATTCCATTCATTCCATACAATTTCTTTTAGAATTTTTGTATGAAAGATCAGCTTAAGGAATGGCTTTCAGATTTGTTTTTCTTGTCAGAAAAATGTTTATTTTACTGAGTTTTGGCAGATGTTTTACTGGATAAAGAATTCTATGCTGATATATTATCCAAAGTTACATTAAAATCCTTCTCTGAAAATTCCATCCTCGTTGCACCTAGATTTATTGACTAATTTGTGCTTTTTGACTGATGATATTTTCTTGTGTGATTTTTTCCTTTTTTGATTTAATATCAACTACCATGTAATTTCAGTAATTCCCCTGTCATCTGTGCCTCTGAGGTCTTTCTTCTTGACTCATACTCTAAAGAAATAAATCACAAGTCTATCTCCCCACAGAAGAGCTTGACACTTCTGCATTTTACTTCATTATATTATATGGTGATCTCAGCAATTTGATGGACTTGGAAATTAAGATTTCCTAGATCATCTGGTCGGTTCTTCCTGACAGAGGGCAGCTGCAACCTTTTGCGAGCCTCTACATCCTAGGAGGAAACAGAAGCCACCCCTCTGCTTTAACCAGGGCAGTAGCTGTTGCCATAGCCGTAAGGCAGGCCTCCGTGGGTCTCTGTACTGTGTAGCAGTTCCAGCAATAGCTTCTTCAGAAATATTTATAAGCTGAAGGCTCTGTGGTCAGATCAATGATAGCAGCAGTGGGGTCAGAGTAGGCACCAGCCTCGGAAGCAAATGCTTCCTGGGGTTCTGAAGTGAACAACCTCTTAGTCCATCCCCTCAGCCTAGGAATGTTCCTTGCTTTCTCAAGTTCCTGCTTTGCTAGCTATGCTTGAATAATGTCCTCTGATTGGAGACTCACTACAGCAGTATTGGACCCAGACAAGAGTATTAGTTCCTTAAGAAGTGGTTCTGGAAGGGACTGACTATGTGAATTGATACAGTGGAAAGTGATAATGACATCATTTCCAAAATACAAAGAGATCCTCTTTGTCCAGGCTGCACACCGATAAACTTGTTACTTAAAGTGTTTCCTTTGGTCATCTGGAATGGGAGACCAATAATAAATCTCCCCTGCCTATGACCCAGAGAGTGGGTATTTTCACTATAAATCTAGGAGTGTAGAGCTTCAGATTTGCAAGATGGGAATTTCTGAGACTGAATGTCCAACAGTGTGAACACAATTAGCACTATAGGACTGTGTGCTTAAAAATGGTTAAGATGGTAAGTTTTGTGTTAAGTATTAAATAAAGAAAAACTGTGGAATGTTCTGGCTGCTTCCAACTCTCCTAAAGACTAACAGAAAGAAAATAACAATTTCAGAGCTTTCAAATCAAACACAATTAGAAATTAGGGAATTTCTCTGAGAGAACTAAATGATATCTTATCAGCAGTGCTATGTAATGAAATCATGCCCAGAATTTAATGTTATAACTTGTATAATTTTAACGTTATTTGAATTTAAAGGATATCCAGAATTCCGATGTAAAAATTATGGGATTGATTGGAATGAAGTGTCTGAAAATGTGAAAAGATATATGGTGGCATTTTGATGAATCTGGACTATAACAACCCCTCCATTCTCCTGAGATTACCTTGTTTCCTGCTGGGTAAAAGGGTTCTCTGATTCTAAATAGGATGATGAGTCCCCAAGAGTAGAAGCCTGTACCATCACTTAAGTGCCAGAAAAAAGATGGAATCATTTATCATAATGGGCACCAGGCCTGGTACAATAATCAGAAGGCTCTGACCCAGGGGTCCTAGCAAAACAAAATTGCTCCTGGCATTCCTAGTGATGAAATAGAAGGTGATGATCACCTTATGGAAATATTGTTTAATCTGTGTAATCAAATAAAAAAAATGGTGCATGGCTAAGTATCCAAAATCTGATTTGAGTACAAAATAAAGAACTGCAGTTTCTTATACACATCACATAATATCTCTCCTTAGGAAAAATCTTGTTTCACTTACTATATATATATATATGCTGTATACAGGCTTCAAAGTGATGCTGGGATATCACCCAAATGCCTGAGAACCCAAAATGTTACTGTGTTTGACTGCTCAGAGTGAGAGTTTAAGGTAGTCAGTTTAAGGAAGTCAGGAAAAAATAAGTTCTACGTCCATCTCACAGTGAACCCATGGAGTATATGCACTGCATACGATTACCGCCAATTATTGAATAAAGCTAAGCAATATCACCAGTTGTAAAAATATTGCCCAACCAGCTTTCTGAGCCACAGAATGAACTCCATCACAGTGGAAAGAGCCAAGTAGAAGTCCATGGAAATAACCCATGGACTGAAATAGCAAACTGACATAGAGGCCAACTAGAAGTCCATGGAAATAACCCAGACTGAAATAGCAAACCTGAGCTAGGGTGTTGCAGATATTAGTATCACAGCGAAATGCTTGCACATTGCAGAAGTCATGATGTATCAAATCATCTTTTAATTTAAGATTAATTTGGTGTAAAATCTTTTCAGAAAATGACAAAATTTGAGAGAATCCTTGTGGATTTCTGTAAAACTGATTGATGATGACTCTAATTGCAGCTTCTTCCCCAGATGTGATCTTTCTTGAACAATTCAGCACAAATGAAAATGGTGCATACAGTATTTATCTGGCAGATTTTGTGTCTAAACTAAATGGTTCCATATAGAAACCTCAATGGATTTCAGAAATCACCTCCTATGTTATGACATCATCCAATATGTAGGAAGTAGGATTGTCTTGACGTGTCACAGAATATCACACTGGGTAACTGCAATAAGGACATTACTAAGGATTGAACCTGGTGAGCAGAAAGTACCAAGAACAACACACTAGGCACTTTAATAAGACAAACTTGTACCCAAGAGACTACAGAAGACCCTGAAGATACTTCAAATGCAGGTAGCTCACCCTTTTGTTGCAACTCATCTTGTTCATTACTGCCTTTATTTCCATACCTATTTATAGGATCACAATGTTCCATATGCTAGTTAATGAATGAAGTTGAAGTGGAGCAGGTCTACTGGTTATTCTTCATGGTATGCTTACTGTGGCATCATAGCTCTCTTGCTGATGGCACAGAAAGGAAATCCTCCAGGTAGGAAAAACTTCAAATGACACATGGCATGAGATTATCAAATTTCCTTGACTGAAAGATGGTCACCGTTTTCATCAGTTTAGGTATTTGTCACAAAAAACCATGGGCTGCATGATTTATAAACAACTAACATTCATTTCTAACAATTTTCCAGGATAGAAGTCCAAGATCAAGGCACTGAAAGATTCAATGTCTGGTGAGGGCCACTTACTGATTCAGAGACTAACATCACATTGTTGCCTACACATGATAAAAAGAGGGCTCTACTGCTCTCTGGGGTCTCTTTAGGAACAGCACTAATCCCAGTCACAAACACTCTGCCTTCATGACCTAATCCCCCAAAGATCTCACCTTCTCATACCATCATTCTGATGGTTTGGATTTCAACATGAGTCTAGGGGGCACACGAATATTCAGTATGTAGCAAGTACAGAGATATACTGATGCAGAAAGAATATAGGATTTTGTCCAAATTGATAGAAATGAGAAATAAAAGATGGAAAATTAAATGACTTTCAATTCTAGGGAACAGACCAGTTGATGACCCCTCCAAATTGGTGTAGTATGTGAAAATCTTTGTGGAGACATTTCCTAAGGGGCGGGAACTAAAGAGAAAGACTGTCAGAAATCAGGTAAACAATGTAATGATCTGTGAATGCCATGCATCCTCTTATCCAGGATAGTGTTTACTGATCTCATGTGGAAATTATCATGAATGATCATGTTAGCAGGAAAGAGGCTGTATGGGACTTCAGCAAGTCTTAACTGATTAGGATCTTTACTAGTCCTCCAGCATACCAATAGCAGAGACCATCTAAGCTATATTATGGCACCATTCCTGGGAGGCATGGCCAGTCATCCATGGCAGGTTGATCATACTGGGACTGTTCTTTTTCTATGTTCTGCTCTTACTAGGGTACATTATTGTCTAAATATAAATGTGCCTTTCTGACTAGCTTTTACAGCACAACCATCCTAGCCTGAAGAACACTCTACTCACTGTTACAGTATTTGACAAAACATTACATGTACCCAGGATGTTTTTTGCCCAGCACAAGAAATGCTGCAAATGGCTAACATTCAAGGATTCACTGATTTTTCCACATTCAGGAGCTGATTGCCTTATGGAAGTTTGGAATGGCTTATTGAAGACTATGGTAAATCTCCTGCTGGAGAACATACTGTGCAAGTTTGGAATGTTGTATCAAAGATGTAATGGAACTCTTTGACCTAGCAACTAATACATGGTGTGAGTTAATTTCCATAGCAAATATCTACCCACTTAGTAAGTAAATACGACATTCATTTATTATCATACAATTTCTGTGGGTAAGAATTCTAGGCACAACTTAACTAAGTTTTCTGTAAGGATGCAACCAAGCTGTGGGTTTTGGCTGGGATCTCATCTGAATATCAGGTAACTATGCTCATGTGCTTTGTAGGCAGTGTTCATTTCCTTACATCTGAGGACCTCATGGTGATGTGCTTCTTTATGCCAGCAGCTAAAAACAGCTCTGCTTTCAAGACCTTGTGTATTCATTTGCTATCCAGGTGCTGCGACCTGACATCTACAACTTAAAGGAGGAAAAGTTTTATTTGGCTCACTGTTTGGGGAATTCAGTCCATGACAAGCTGGCTTCAAGGCAAAAACATCATGGCCAAAGGACATGGTGGAAGAAAGCCACTCACTTCATGGAAGCCAGGAGAATGAAAGGAGGAGCCAAGACAAAGATTATGCCTTCATATCAAACCTCCAGAGACCCAGGTTCACCTACTTCAACACATTCAGATATCAAACTCAACAATGGATTAATCCACTGATGAAAATAGTGCCTCCATGATCCAATCACCTTCCAACAACCCCACTTCTGAACATATGCAACTTTGGGGGGACAAGTTAGATTTAAACCATAATACTTTGTATAAATGATGCACCCAAAAATTCTAAGTCTCACACATAGACTCTTCATTAACTTCAAATCTTTGATTAAGGATTTAAATTATGTAAGCAAAAGTCCTTTAAAATGTCCTTTAATATAATTTAATCATGGCTTTGGCACCGTTATAATCACATGCCCACCCACACTCTTAAAGAGAAGGACTATTCTAGAGCTATGGCTGTTAAAGGGGCATCTGTAACCTATCCAGAGCACAGAATCTGGATGGTGTGGAGTTTCTGTCTTCTGGAGAGGAATATAGCAGGGGAAAAAATGGTAACTAGAGAGGTTTTTGCTTGAGGCAGACTGTGAGTCCTACTCAGCATGGAGGAACTCACATTATGACTCATGAGGATATTCTATCACTGGCAAATTGTCAAAGAAAGAAAACTTGAACTAAAGAGCATGAAGAAGCAGGAATGCAGAAAAAATATATGTGACTACTTGACAGACAAATTACCCAACAATTTTCTTTTTTGTATTAAAAGGAAATTAGTTATAGATATCAATGCCTATGTCTCTACACATCCCTTTTTATTTCTGTTTTTTTTTTTAGCTAAATGATTTTGCTCACCCTGCACAAATAACACTCAAGGGGACCTTTAGTGATATGCTGCGTACCCCAAGTGAGATGTGTAAGGCATGTCTACCTCAGCAGACTGTCTTAGCTGACACATGAATAGTCCTCAGTAGTGCAACTGAGCTCTTAAGATTATCTCTCATGCATTCTGTGAAAAGCATTTATTTTTAGTATCAGGAAAGATTTTGACAACAAACTTCTTAAATTTGAAACCTATTGATGAAAAATCCCAAATTAGTGGATTTTATGTTATTTTGTACAGGATCTTGAATATTACCTTTTTTGTTTTTTCATTTTTAAAGATATTAATCTTATAGAACAGTTTTAGTTTCAGAAAAAGACTGAAGGGAAGGTGCAGATATTCCCCACATTCCTCCTCTCTTCACACATGCCCAGCTCTGTCCACTATCACACCACCCAACAGGCATGTATCTTTGTACAACCAATGAAACTACAGTAAGGTGTTACCTCATCCAAAGTCCACAGTCCACACTCGGGCTCACTCTTGGTTCTGGGTTTGGACTAATACGTAGTGATACATATTCCCCATTATGGTATCATACACAGTAATTTCACTACCTTAAAAAGCCTCTGTGCTCCACCTTTAGTATATCAATTTTAAAGTCAATTAAAAAACATTTTTCCTAAGAAAATAGTGGACTGGGAATGAACACTTTGTATCCCTCTGTGAGTCAACAGAAGAACAAGCAACTGGTAAGAATCAGACAGATTGTTTTTTAGATGGCTTTTATCATCATAGTTTGCATGGTGTTGTCACTTCTAATCACATTTGCTATTCTTTCAGTCTCACTGGTATGCATATACTTCTCTGATTTCCTCATAAATACAGATGGTTTCAGACTCAGCACAGTTATCCTTCTTTTGACTATTCACTACTAGGAAGGTCATGGCATCATTCAGAAGTGTTACATTTTTCAGATTATCTCAAAACAATAGTTCAACCCTGAAGAGCAAATTTGGGAGGAAGGGAATAAATCAAGAAATATGAATTAATCCAAGAAACAAGAAAATGAGAGGATTTGATACAACACCCAGCATCCCCCAGGACTCAATCTGGGTCTTTCCTTTCAATGCCCTGAAAATCCTATTCACACCTTCTTCCAGATTTCACTATACAAAGACATCAAAGAAATAATTCTTTTCCAATCACCTGATGTGGCCCCTAATGAGTAAGGCAACATTTGGGATCAGAAACAAATGGTTTTATCAACCATGAATGGAGCCAGAGCAACAAAAGATACAAAGATTGTGTGCCATCTTGAGGTGACTGTGACTTTCCTATAATAACTCAACTATTTGTGAGACAATTCCATTTTCCAACATTTTCTCCAGGGATAATTATTTCACACAAAATAATCATGGTATCCATGGAGAGATTCACATTTTGCATAAAATTCCCAAGCCTCTACCTGAATATTTAGACATTTTCCAGGTGGAAAGTGGCCATTACATGCACACAGTCCTTATGTGACCCATCCCATCCTTCTTCACAGTATGTGTGTGTAGAAAGAGGTTGGCTGGCTCTCCCTTCCTCGGTAACTCCAAAGAGGTTCCATAAAGTTCTCATGAGCCTGGGGGCTAGCTGACACACTAACCAATCTAAGCACTGGATCCTGCCAGCTGGGCCACAGCAGCCTGCTGTCATCTGGGCAATGTTAAAGAGGTTAAAATCCTTCCCAGACTTAAAGGAATTCAGACCACTAAAGCTCCATAAATTAGAGGCTGATCACATTCATTCAATTTGGGTCTTCTCCAGCCCAGCATTCTGGTCTATCCCGTCTACAGTTGGTTTGACTTGGTACATTTCCTAAAAACAAGGACCAGGCATCCAGCCCTGCCAAGCTGAATGCCATTTCCATTTTGGATGATAATTAGCAATTCAAATTTAATACTACATTAAATCTTTCAGAATCATTTGTAAAGATAACCTGACTTTCCATAAAGCTAGGTGGTCCTGATTATAGTTCCCCGCTTGTTGTAGACAGTAAGTAAATGTTGGCTTATTTTTTAAAATCAACAATTTTTTTATTAATGATGATTACATGGTCTATTTTAAGCCTAACAGGTGAAAGCACCAACTTTATTAAGCTGAGTAGCATATGAACAAGATGATTCAAGTAAAGAAGTCAATTACTACAAGACTATTTCTCAAGATCTAAATTATACAGACTAGTGATATTGTTTCATGAAGCTGGTGTCAATAAACCTCTAGTGTCTAGTAATCACATGGGCAGATGGATCTTCTACCATTAACTTCCAAAGTTCATGAAGGGAAGGCTAGGGGTTTTGTGAAATTGCTTAGCCATTATGATCTTTCATTCAAATGCAGAGCCTCAGACACCACAATCTCTAGAAATTTTTGAATCTAAATGAGATGAAATACCAGAGTATTGATGATTCTTGCTCCCAGACTTGAAATCAATAAACTTTCCAAATCTAATAGTTTTAGCAACAGAACTGTTCAATCATTCACTCACAGAAATAAAAGTGCACGAGGTTATAGTCCAGAGTGAATTAAAAGATAATTAAATCAACACTGTTCATCTTCCTGAGGAATGCCTGCAAAGATGAGAGAAATACATACAACTTTGAAGACAATAACCAAACTTATTTAGTGAAACATTCTAACTTGCTACAGGACTCTACTGCATACCAAGAGAAAACAATCTGCAATGAGTCCCCAATATTTTCTCTTCCTTTTTACTACTGTGACACTGACTGTGGTTAAGTGGAATACAGCATAACTGAAATACTAGCAATAAAAAAACTGTAAATTAAAGTTTAAGACATAGTCCTATTTACCATGTACCAAAATCCATGAAATATCCAGTGAAAGAATGAATGGTTGCCAGGTTCTTGGGAGAGAGAAGGATGAACAGATGGAGAACGGAAAATTTAGAGCAATACAACAGTGGATATATGCAATTACATATTTGTCAAATCCACAGAATGCACAGCATCAAGAGTGTATCCTAAAGTAAACAATGAGCTTTGAGTAAAGACAATGCATCAGCGCAGGTTCACCCTGTAACAAATGATCCCTTCTCATAGCAAATATTTATAATGAGATGAGCTATGCCTATGTGCAGGTGGCAGGTAAATGAGAATTTTCTGCACTTTCTACTCAGTCTTATTGCAAGCCCAAAACTGTTGTAAACAATCTAATTTTTAAAAAGCCACACACTTACATGTGGGATTTAAAACAGAGAGAGAAGATAAATGAAGTAAACATGTAAAATCTGAAAAAGAAAAGTCAGTCCATAAGTCAGTCAAATACCTTGTAATCCCATCCTACAATATTTTTTGAAAGGCAGAATGCAAAGACAGAAAACAGATGAATGGGTGATAGAGACTGGGGTCTGGAGAATGATTGACTATGAAGAGGTATGGAAATTTTTTAGGATCATATAACTGGTCAAAGTTTTACTATCATGTTAAGTTACATGGCTATGCCAAAACTCACTGATCTCTGTACTAAGAATATGAATTTTCATCCTGTGTAAATACCATATTTTTATCTAAGAATTAGTAGAAACATAAAACAAGGACTGAAAATGATCATTAGAATGTAGATGTACTGCTATTCTGTTTGCTTCCAGTAAGTCCATTAACCTCACATGTACAGATATAATACACAGAAAAAAAGAGATTCTTCACTGAAAGTTAGAACTTGAAGGTCTTAGTAATCAAACATCCGACTCCTTATCATCGTAATACACACTGGGCACAGACTGGATCTGGAGTAGCTTGATGACCTGACTGTTGCACAGTCCTCTCAGCTGCTCTCCTTGATAGTTTTTTCTATCTCAGTCCAGCATTTGGTGGGTTGTAAGTAAGTGTGATTACTTGCCTCCTTCCTCCAAACTTCCCAGTGGCTTTTCATCTCACTTGGAGTAAAAACTAAAGACCATACTGTTTTTCAAAATAGTCTTTCATTATTATGCACACTTGTTTCTTGGACCTCATTTCCTTCACTCTTTCCCTCATTCCCTCTACTTCAGGGTCCTTGGACTTATTTTAGTCCCTCCATCAATTTAAATATAGTTCCTCTCCTAGAATACTCCACCTCTGGTGTTACCATGACTCCCTAGCTCCCTAGTTCTCACCCCCTCTGTGTCTTGATTCAAATGCTGCCTGGAGAGTTAGATAATGCTATCTAAACTGCAACCCTTCATTCCCCATCAATTCTACTTCCTTAGAATATATCACCATCTAGTATATGTTTTTATGTAATATTTGTTTATTTCCAGTTACCTCCCCTCAAAATATAAGCTCTTGGGGAGTGAGACAGTGAATAAAAGTTTCTCCAGATAGCAGAACTATGGTTTAATCAAAGACCATATCCTAGTGTCAGCCAGTTTCCCCACCATACCTGCACAACATTATCTCTTAATACTGTAGAAAGTAAGTGTATTTGCTTTCCACTTTTTATTCATTTTTGTCACAGAAATTGTGCTGTATATACCCTGATCCTATCTCGCATCACTGGTGTGGTACAAGAGGAACAGATAACTTGTCTATGGAGCCATAGGTTTCTGCACACTGGGAAACACAGTTGAGTCTCAGGGACGGTAATTATCACCTGCCAGAGTTCCTGGATTTGGGGCTGAAAGTACTGACTACATGGAATATTAAATGTCTATTTTGGGTTAGAATACTCTTCTTGGGAAGAGAACTGCAAATATCTCATGTTAAGGAAAACTAAATGAACCCCAAATTTCATATACCTCTTCCAATAGTAGAGTCCTGACTCAAATGTTGTCACCAGCCAAAAGTGACCTTTCCCAGTTCCTCTTTTATACATCCAAGGAGGGCCACAAACACAGTCATTGGCCAAAGAAGCAAAAGTGTGATAACTAACAAGTCAAGGCTTGAAAAGTTGACATGCATGTTTTTTATTCTCCTTCCCTTTCAGTACCAGTGGCAAGGTCCCAAGTAATAGTAGATCTGCAAGTTTTAAGGTGCCTTTAATTCTAAATCATTGCTGTCTGTCTGGGACCATGGACCTATGATTTTATGTGGGCAAACAAACACTAAATGTGATTTGCACTGAAAGGTAGCTATTTATTTGCTGTAGCTGCTTTTATTATTCTAACACACAGCCTCTCTTCTGTTGATATTCCCCAAGTTGTTTTAGCATCCCTTGTGTTAACAGCCCCTAAATATCACCCAACACACACACACACACACCCCTGCATTTGCCTATGAAGATTCTCAAGTGACTTTTAGTGAACAAGAAGATCTGCTCCAAGTTGAATTTCTCTACCTTCATAGATATTGAAGATGCACAGTACTCTTTGATTATTGATTATGAAGTTGAAAGAGAATAATGTCTGACTCCCACTTAAAGCATGTCCTAGCTCATATTGTTATAAACAAACATACACAAGGTAACCAATAAACAATATTTATCTGCCACCGTTCTAGAGGCTGGAAGTCCAAGATCAGGGTGTCACATGGGCTTCTCTGGTTAGAATTCTCTTCTGGGCTACAAGACCACTGACTACTGATGTCCTCACTTGGTGCAAAGAGGATGGGAGACTTTCCTGAGTCTTTTATAGGGCATCAATCCCACTAATCAGGGGTATCCTATCATGCCTTAATTACCTCTTAAAGGCACTACTTCCTATGCCATCTGTCTGGAGGCTAGGATGTCAACATATGGGCCTGGGAAAAATAAATTGCTATTCAGACCATAATAATGATGGTGAAGGTGATGATGATTTGTCTTATAATAATTATGGCTGACACCTGACTTAATCACATACAGACATTAGTATTAGACTTTTCTGCAAAATGCTGCATGAAGAATAAAAAAAATCTGAGATATAGGGAGCGACTGACAAGCCTGAAGGAGGAGCAGAAATCAGATGGTGGTGGGCCTCCATACCTGAAATAAAGTCCCATATTTAACATTAAGGACTTACATGTTTTGGGTTCCTTGCTATGACTGTGTCTTGATGTTCCCCCAAAAGCCTTGTTCAGTCAAAAGTGGGGCTTTTCAGAGGTGGTTGGATCTAGAATGTGATGCTGGAATTAAGTGTGTGATGCTAGGGTTAATTCACAAGCAATGCTAGGATAAGGGTACTCCACCCCGTGTGTGAGTGTCATCTGCCCTATGGGCAGGTCACCTGGATAGGATATGAGGGGAAGAAATAGAGTAGCTTGCTGCTGAGGTCACTTGTTGCTTTGCTATTTTGCTGCTTTACTATATTCTCTCTGCTGTGGCCCTCTGCCATGCCACCTGCCTTGGAGCCAGCCAACTGTGAACTGAAACCTCTACAAACTGTGAACTACAATAAACCTTTCCTCCCTTAACTTTGGGTGTTGGGTTTTTTGACTCAGAAATGAGGAAATAACTAAGACATTCCTCTATTATAATGTTCATACTCAGAAATGTTTTCCTTAGCCTTGAACCTTATGCAATTGTGTCTTTGAAAGATGTTTGCTTGACCTCCTCTATCATTCTTTTCCCTTCCTGTCTACTCCAGTGAGGTGTAAACTTCTTCACAGCAGAGATTTTATTTCATTGACTTAATGGCTATTCTTGTGACCAAGTAGATCTTCTGTGCCAGGCTAGGCACTCAATATGCAATTGTTGAGTAAACAAATGGTAGTGTGTTTGTGGAAAACCTCTGTCTCCAAAACAGTCTGAGACCCAAGTGCCCCTAAAAACATGGACTCAAGTGGAGAGTAATCCCATCAACTTTAAAGCTGGAAACTTGTTTTTCAACATTTAGAGGGCAGCTCTATAATTTACATATACATTTTCAAGTTTTTCTAGTTAATTTCTCTATCAAGAGAAGCAATTATGTTGAGTGAACGCCAGTCTGCCTTGCCAGAATAAGCAGATATTAACTTGTCTTCCCTGAAGCCTGGAGGGCATGGTAGATCTCACGGCAAGAGGATACACCTTCAACGTTTCTCAGAGTTAGGAAGTTCATCATTCAGCATAGTAACCAATAATGAGGTTTTAATAAAATTCTGAATGCCTACCCTCAGGAGATTCACTTGTTATACCCAAAGCACTCCGGTCCCACCAACACACATTGGCATCAAAATTTCCTGTTTTAGAATAAGGAAAAGTGTTTCTGCTTTATAATACTCTTTGGACTAGAGATGAATGCATTATCCTAAAAATTATGCACTATTCCCCACATCCTTTTCTGAGTCAAGATGAATATTTAGTAGACAGGAAATTGTTTAAGGAATTTAAGAATACAGTTCAGACACTGATGAGAGAATTTAAGAAAAACCCATCTTAGCGTGTTAAGCCTGAATGCCTTTTGGAAGGCAAAATGTATAATATCTGGCTTTTATCAATAAAACAAATAAAACCGTTTGAGGGTCCCCCTGGAATCCATGAGGCACAGAAATGTCTCCATGGAAAGAAACTCTCTGGGCATCTGTTACTAAAACCCCTCCAGGCCTTGGGTATGGCAGCCACCTCTGAACCTCAGCCACAGCAAATTCTACGGGGTGTCTAACGATCGTAACTCGAGCAAAGATTCCACTGCCCAGAAGCGCCTATTTCATTACAGCACAGCAGCAGTAGTATAGGTTTTAGAAGAAAACGTTTAGTATTATGGGACTATAACTCTGCTTTTTATCTGCTAATTCAGAGGTGATAAAGTCTGGGTAAAGTGATTCATTATGAATCCAAGAGATTGATCTATAAACTAGCATGCCAATGTATCTGCTAATAATGTGAGCTACAGCTTAAGGAATGGGAGATATCTATTGGATAATCAATAGAATTCTTTCTTAGAATTAGGCCTTTTAAAAATTTTATTTGCAGGATAACCTTTTTAATTTTACTTAATTTATTTAATATAATAAATTCTTAAGTGTTTTCTGTAGGAATTAACACCACTGAAATTGTCTGGCACGTTTTCATGACATGAAGCTAATATTCTCAAGGTCAGTGGCAGCATTAGTTAAGCACAGTGTTGTCTAATCCACATAAAAGGTACTAGACCATTAGTAAAAATAGGAGACTGATGCAGCCAATAGAATTTAAAAAATCAATTTATACTTAATATAAATTCTGTAAATGCTTTGGTCAATATAAATGGCTCTCTTGGAAAAAATAATATCTATAGTCATGAAATTGTTTTACAGAAATGATTTCTTTTTAAATGACACACACAGAACATATTGTCTTTCTAAACAAATGCATGCAATTCTTCTAGTCATGTTGTGTGTATTGGAAAATTAGTCAAGAAAATGCTACAAGTTTATTTCAAAAGCTGAAAGTCATTTGCTTCAGGTGCCATTATCAATTAAAACTTCAATGCTGATAGGCACAGATCTTGGCACTATATTGATCTGCCTCATGATAGGAGATCTTGTTTTGCTTAACTCTAAGCATGTAAACATTGATTTTTCTTCTTAAGTTACGTTTCCATTGTGAAATCTGAAGTAGGATTTTCAGTGCAGAACAAATTAAGATGTTACAAAGACCAAGTAGATTTGATATGTCTAAAAGCATAAAAACAGGTATTTTAAAAGTGGTTCCATGACTATTTGAAGCTAATGTATCTGAGTAGTCTCTTTTCACAGGTCATAGACACAGTATATAGAAAGCCTTGGGAGTTTTTTCAGGAGACAAAACATTAAGGTTGCAATAGAATAAAAATAATGATAATGCGGACTTACAGATCATCAGTGTATGTCACTGCTATGAGCTAAATACAATTTTAGAGTTGAATAGATATTGCTGGATGATAGTACATATGCAATACTGTATCTTGTTACTGCTCCTCTTTCACATAGGAGGAAACTGAAGCTTGGTGTGGCTTATAAAGTGCTCCACTCATGAAATAAGTCAGCCAGAGCCAAGGTCAGAATTTATTCCAGCCCCTCATTTATGAACTGGAGATACACTGTTTTTTAAAATTCCTTCACTCTCTGTCCCTTTCAAAATGTACTAAAAGAAGAAATTTTTTAAAAAATTGAGCATACTAAGTAAAATATAAATTAGTAGGAGGGATGGAAGTGAATTTTCCAGGGTATCTTGAATAATACAAAATAATCAAGGTGCAAGGTGGTGACTGACCATGGCATGACCAGGTAGATTTCTGCTTTGCAGTGGGCTAATTTATAAGACATCAGCACTATGAAAGGAAGATGACTACCGATAATTATGCATGTCGCTTAACCTCCTGTGGAAGTTAGTGAGACAATTTTTTTCATTATGTCCATATAAACCAGAATGTGAACAGCAAGTGATCAAGTGAAGTTTCTTCTCTATTTCTAGCCATTCTTCATAGCTCATATAACCACCTGAGCTCTGCCTCCTGTAAGATCAGCAGTTGCATTAGATTCTCATAGGAGATTGAACCCTACTGTGAACTGCACA
>RJWT010011247.1:0-23489 GCA_004365215.1 Cuniculus paca
GATAAAGTTTCATAGTGCAGTAAGAATCTTAAAGAATTGGTTTTTATTTTTTTAATTAAGTTTATTGGTACATTTTAGATATAATTAATGATGACATTCATCATAGGGACTTCGTGCCTATACATGTTACATCTTGATTCATCTTTTTCCCCTGTTCCCCTCCCTCCCTTCAACCCCTCATCCTCTCCTTATTTACAAAAGCTTTGTTTCCATTTCTTCCTTCTTTTCTGTTTTTTCCCTTCCTTCCATTTCTCTCCCCCCTCCCAAGTTTCCCTTCCTATTTGAACATTTTCTTCCTATTTCAAAATATCTGTCATACATTTTGTCCTTATTTACACTTTCAGTTTCTCACACCAGAGAAAAAATGTGGTATTTATGCAAGTGTGTTCAATTTATTTCACCTAAGAATATGGTCTCAAGGTGTATCCATTTAGCCAAAAATGTCTCAAGTTTATACTTCTTTATGATTGAGTAGTATGTCATTCTATAAAAAAACTCCACATTTTCTTTATCCATTTGTATATCAAAGTGACTACAATGATTTATTGTATTATTGAAACAGATGAAGAGTAGGTGTTATATATAATCACCAGAAAATGATAACCTTGAGACAGTGCATCTGTTAATTAGCTAGACTTAATTATTCTGCAGTGTGTTTGTACTTTAAAAATATGCCAGGCTGGGAGGTGTAGCTCAGTAGTAGAGTCCTTGCCTACTATGCACAAGATCCTGGGTTCAATTCTTAGTACTGAAAAAACAAACATAAGCCAAACAGAGCATTGTATTATACCAGATATACAATTATACAAGACATACATTGTATTGCACAAGATATATAAGATATAGAACTGTAACTGTCAATTTTAAAAAAGGGTTATTAGGCATATTTTCTTTTCTGAACTTTAAGGTGATTTAAAGAATTTTAATTTTTTACTGTCCCTCAGACAAAGAACTTCTATCTAGAACATATAAAGAATTAAAAAAAATGAAGCCCCCAAATTTCAAAGACCCAATCCAAAAATGGGCATCTGAGATGAAAACACACTTCTCAGGTGAAGAAATATAAATGGAAAATAAATTCATGAAAAAATGTTCAACATCATTGGTCACTTGAGAAATGCAAATTAAAATAACATTCCAGAAAGAATGGCTAAGATCAAGAAACCAATCAATAACAAATTCTGGAGGGGCTGTGAGGCAAAAGGAACGCTTCTCCACTGTTGGTGGGAGTGTAGGCTGGTGCAATCACTGTGGAAATCAGTCTGGAGGTTTCTCAAAAAGCTAGGATTGGAAGTCCCATTTGACCCAGCTATCCCACTTCTGGGCATTTTCCCAGAACTGAAAACATCATACCACAGTGATATATGTGCACCCATGTTTATAGCAGCACAATTTGTAATAGCTAAATCTTAGAAACAACACAAATGCCCATCAACAGAGGAATGGATAAAAAAGATTTACATAATGGAGTACTACTCAGCTATAAAGAAGGATTGCATTGAGGCTTTTACAGGTAAATGGATGCAACTTGAGACCATACTCATAAGTGAACTAAATCAAACTCACATGCGCAAATATTGTATTGTTTCCCTAGTGCAACAAACTGAAAGAGTAAATGAGATCCAAAATCTTCAATAAATATTGTGAAAGGGTAAGAAACTGCTCAAAGGGGAAAAATAACTCAGATACGGAAAAGGAGAAAAGAAGGGAAAAGAAAAAACATATAAACTTGTTTATATATGCATAAAATAGCTAAGATGATACTATTACTAATTCTATTAGTTCTTGGAAAACAACAGTTAATACTCATACAATTAGATCAATTTTGCATGTCTATATCTGTTAATCTGAGTAACTCTTTTGAAGATAACTATGCAAAATAACAACCTTTGTTAAGTTTCTACCACCTTGTTTTCTTTTTTTATTTTAAAGAGAATAAAAACAAAACAAGAGTAAAACACAACAAAGCAGATCAGAAAGAACAATACAAGCAATAGAGGTCTTCAAAACATAAACCATATACCACTTTTTTTTGAAAGCCTATCTTGTTATTGTTTTGGGGTTTTTGTTACTGCTCTTTATTAGTCTCTTTCATTTCTTGTTTTTCTTGTACTTGTTTTGTTTTTCCTTCTTTATAATTTAAAAAATGAATTTTAATTTTTGACTGATTTTTAAGATTCTTCTCTGATTTTATTTTCCTTTTAAAATATTACTTTGTTTCGTTTCTCTACCTTTTTCTTAATTCTGTCAATTTCCTCAGTAGTATTAGTTGGCCTTGTAGGTAGGACTCATTGCTTAACAGATCATTGATCTCTTATTAAACACTGTAATCTGAGATAGTAAGTTTTTTCATATGAATATATTTGGAAGTTTTATTAGAGGAGTTTAAAGTTTTCCTGAAGGCACAATGACATGCTCACCAGATGTTGGCAGGTGGTTCCTCAGGTCCTCAACTTCTTCATCCTCTAGTTCATAATCCATGTCTTCTAGGATGGGTTTCAATTTAGAGACATGGCATTTCCCAACTTAGGAAGGAAGAAAGTGATAAGAATAAGAACTTAGAGCTAAGAAAAACACTGGTTACATTCACACACTGATTTCAATCATAAGGAACAAATCCATTCATAATGATAGTTTGAAAAACAAAAATACTTCAGGGACACAGAGAGATTTATTATTGTGGAAACCAGGAATATAATATATTCTGCTCCACTTGTTTCAGGAGATGCATCCTATAGTTTGCAGGGAAGGAATATTTAGATGAATGTTAGCTGCATATAAATTATATAAAATTGTATTTACAGTATTAATTATATATATACCTTTTTTTTAGTATTGAGGGTTGAACCTAGAGACAGTCTACCATTGAGTTACATTCCTAGATCTTTTTTTAAACACAGGGTCTCATTAAGTGGTCCTGGTTGGACTCTAAATTTCTATCCTCTTACCTCAGCCTCCTTCAGTGCTGGGATTCCAGGTATGCACCACCACATACGCTTTTATGTATTATAAATCACATGTATATGCTTAAGGTGAGATGGGTTATATTAGGCAAGAACTACAACTTTTGATAGCAAATATAATTAAAAACTTTTTTGTGTCAAAGAACTATATATGGTCACATTAGCTATAGTTGTATCTAAAAAATCTATAGATTAAAGATACAATAAAGTAACCTAATCATTGTATAATAAGATAGAGCTAACGATCTTAGTTTTACTTGCCTTCATATTGGGAATCTCACTTACCAGGAAATGTTTTGATATTATCAAGTAATATATTTTTATATATTTTTCCATCATCTGTAAAATAAGGCACATTTAAAGTCAAAGAAAATAATATAATAAAGAATAGAAGACCATAATATTCAAGAACAGATTAAAAAAACTTATCTTTTAAATTTGTATTCCTATATTTTCCATGCCTACTCATAGGTTCAAAATTAGACAAGGAGAAATTCTTTTTTCCTTTTTGGTGGTGTTGAGTTTGAACCTATGGCCTTGTGTATGCTAAACAAGCACTCTACCACTGAGTTACACCCCCGACTCAGGAGGAAACTCTTAATGTGTATGTCATAGTTTAGATCTAGAATGTCTCCCAAAGGACTCATGTTCAAAACTGGGTTTTTGTAAGATGACTGGGTCATGGGGGTGCTAGCTGACTTGCTGTTAGGAGGTAGAATCTGGCTTGGGAAAGGTGAATCACTGGGTGGCATGAACTGGAAAGATGTATCTCTCCTTGGATCAAGCTAGCAGCAGACCTTGGTATCATCTACATGGTGATGTTTTTATAGGCTTGCAGAATGCAAGAGTTGTCAGGTAAGATTTCAGAGGAATGTCTCATGTGGTAGATAGTGTGCTCCTGAGAGGGCAATGTGTGAAGTCAGAAGTGCAGTGGGAGACTCTAGAAAGCTAAGCATGCCTGAGGGAAGCAAGCCACATGCAATGAGCACAGCCAATTCAAGAGAGGCCATGAGGGCTGAACCTAGCAATGATGTGGTTCAGAGGTTGCCCAAGCCCTTTGTGAGTTTACATCTCACCACAACTTGCCCTGGGAGCTGAACACAGAGCTATATGATTTGATGTTTTCCCTGATGGGTTTCTGGCTTGCTTTGGTCCAATTTTTTTCTATCTCTCATTCCTCTTTTTAGAATGGGAATGTTTACCCTGAGCCATTGCATGTTTACCATTCTTTTTGATTTTTACAGGGGCTTAGAGCTAAGAGTTTGTCTTGAGTAGAGGAGGGGATTTTGGACTTGGACTTTTCAGCAATGCTTAAACAGTTGAAACTTTGGTGACTTCTAGAGGTGGACTAAATGCATTCTGCATAATGAGGTGCACATGAGTGTTTTGGGGCCAAGAGGGAAATATTATGGTTTAGATCGAGAATGTCCTGCAAAGTCTTCATATATTCAGAGATTTAGCTTTTGTAAGGTGATTGAGCCATGGGAGTGCTGTAGCTAACTTGCTGTTGTGAGGTTGGGCCTGATTAGAATGGAAAGTCATTGGGTGTGTGTGACCTGGAAGCATATTTCTCCTTCCCTGTCTTCTTCCTTTACTCTCTGCTTCCTGGTTGCCATGTTATGAGCAGCTTTTCACCATGGCAGGCCTTTCCAGAATGCCCTTTCATATCAGCTGATCATGATATGAAACTTCTGAAACTGTGAACCAAAATAAACTTTTTCTTATTTATATTGTGGGTGTTGAGTATTATGTCTCAGTGACAAAAAAATGTGACTAAGACAGTGGATAGGCTATTGATTGTTCTACACCAAAATAGATATATTTCTTTCCTTTGGGTTCTTCATTTTCCTTTTCTCTACTTCTTGTTAATTTATTCTTTTTCTCTTTGCCTTGTTTATGCTTTATCTCAGGGTAATAATATTCCTAATAACAGGACTCAGGTTTAAATATATAGATTCTCAAGATGATAAATTTAAATGTCAAAGGCCTAATTTCTTTACAATGAAAGGTTACTGTGGTTATTTTCTAGATTGAAATTAGTGCACATTAGTTATACAGGTAATGGATTTCATTTTGGTGAATTTATACATGCATACAACATATTTTGTTATTTTCACCCCTTGTTACTTTTTTCCTTTTCTTTCTCTTCCTTGACCCTGTTTTTCTTCTCTAGTAGTTTTCCTTTTTACTTTGCTATCATTTTTATGTTCTCTATTTTTTTCTCCATCTTTGTTTTTACACTCCACATATAAGAGAAAACATGCAATATTTGGTTTTCTGACTTGGGCTTATTCACTTAACATGATGATTTTCAGTTTATCTATTTTCCTGCACATTACTTTTGGCAATGTGGTCATTTTAATAATATTAATTCTGCACATGCTTTTTTTATTTATTTAAGACACAAGAAAGAAAAACAAAAAACAAAAGAGATAAACAAACAACAACAATAGCAAACCCAAAACAATGACTGTATAAGTTTACAAAACATAGGAATTTAAAAATGGTTGTAATATTACATATTGTTACCTTCAAAAGGGTTGCTTAGATTACTAGATATAGACATGTTAAATTGATCTAATCATGAGTATTAACTGTTCTTATCCAAGAACTACAACTAATACAATTAGTAGTATATGCATTTCAGTTATCTTATGTATATATATGTACACATTTATGTCTTTTCTTTTCCCTTCCTTCTTTTCTCCTTTCTCCTATCCCAGTTACTTTACCTCTTTCAGCAGTTTCTTACCTTTACACGGTATTTATTATAGGTTTTGGATCATATTTACTCTTTCAGTTTTTAAACTGATTTTTTAAAAATTCTTTATGTGTGCTAGATAGAAGACCTTTGTCTGAAGGGCAGTTGACTAAAATTTTTTCCCAATTTGTGGGTTTTCTTTTCACTCTGTTGGAGATTTCTTTCGACATGCAAAAACTTTTTAACAAGACAAGATCCCAGTTGTTGCTTTCATTGTGTGCCATAAGTTCTGGTAAGTTTTATTTGCATTTTTATTTGACTGTAGATATTGTTTAATTTCTTCTGTGACCTGTTCATTGTTTAGGAGGATGTTATTTAATTTCTATGTGTTTTGGGGGGTTCTTGTGGTTTTTTGTTATTAATTTCCAATTTTATTGTGCTATTGTCAGATAATATGCATGGGATTATTTCAATACCTTTGCATTTACTTAAGTATGTTCTGTGGGCTGGTATATGATGTATTTCAGAGAATGACCCATGTGCAGCTGAGAAGAATGTGTATTCTGATGTCATTGGGTGGAATACTCAGTACACATCTACTAGGCCCATTTGTTCACAAGTCTGATTCAGTTCTATTATCTCTTTGCTGATTTTTTGTTTGGTTGATCTGTCTCTTTGTGACAAGGTCTGCCATTATTCTGTGAATTCTTGAACATGGTAAGTCTTTTCATCTTCTAACATCATTTTTAATTTACTTTTTCAGTGTTCTGTAATTTTGATTGAAGATGTCCTTCACCTCTTTGGTTAGGTTGACTCCTAGATATTTTTTGAGACTATTATAAATGGAATTGTTTTCCTAATGTCTTTCTCAGTGAGTTCATTATTGGCATACAGAAAAGCTATTTATTTCCGTATGTTGATTTTCTATCCTACAGTTTGTTGAATTTATTTTTCAGGTCTAAAAGTCTTTTAGTGGGGTTTTTAGGGTATTACAAGAAAATGATCACATTATCTGCAAACAGAGGTAATTTGACTTGTTCCTTTTCTATTGTACCCTTGTCTTTACACTGAGCCATGTCTTTGGTTCATTAAAAAACTTTTCAAAAGATTTTGAGACTGAGTTTTGCTAAGTTGTTCAGGTTTGGTTGAAGCTAATGATCCTCCTGACTCAGCTTCCAAAATGCTGCGATTGCAAGTGCACCACCATATATGACTCCTATTGTATCCTTTTTGTTTCTTTTTCTTGTTTAATTGCTGTGGATAAAATTTCAAGGGCTGCATTTAACAGAAGTTGTGACAGTGAACATTCTTGTCTCCTTGAATTTAGAGAAAATACATTCAATTTTTCCCCATTCAGTATGATAGTGACTGTGGGTTTGTCATATACAGGATTTATTACATTGAGATAAGATATTTCTATATCTAATTTCTTTAAGGATACTATTATGAAGAAATGCTGAACTTTTTCATTCTGGTGAGATGACTTTGTGATTTTTTCTTTGATTCTATTTATGTGGTGTATTACATTTATTGATTTGCAAATATTGAGCTACTATTACATCCCTAGGATGAAACCAAGTTGATAATGGCTTTTGATCTTTTTATTATGTTGTCAAATTGTTTTCAATAATAGAACTTTTTGCATCTGTGCTTATTAAGGACATGGGTCTGTGGTTTTCTTTTTCATTGAGCCTTTATCTGGTTTTGGTATCAGAGTGATGATACTGGCATTGAGGAACCTCAATGCAGAAGAGGAAGGTGGCAAGTGGTGCTTTCCCTTAGAGCCCTGGCTTGTAGCATGGGATAAGTGGCCCAAACTGGCAGAGATACAGTGACTACTGGTGACCCCAGAGGCCCCCATGGAGAAACACACCACTGGAATGGAGCAGTGGACACTGTGGACTTCAGGGACTGGTGAGTGATTCCATTCCAGTCCAGTTTGGCATCCCCAAGACAGGACAATTGGCTGCTTGCCATTTTGGAAAGGGGCCAAGTGAACTTAGAACTCAGATCAGCTAGCTGCAGGTTGGCTTTATCTAGTGGCTCCTAGTATCATGGTAAAGTGTAGGCCTGGGAAATGCTCAAGGTCAGGGAGTTGAGTTCAAGCTTGTAGGAGGCACCCAGAATGCTGTGGGCTGAAAAACTTGGGTCCCAGTCTCACAGCTAGAAATCAGAACCAGCCTGAACTTCAGTGGAGCTGAAGGTACAGACTTGCTGGGATTATCTACCACCATGCTGTGGTTTACTGGAGCCAATCAATATGGATCTGAGCTCTGTCTGTCCCCTCTGTCTAACAGTGACAACAGAGACATGCACTAAATTGGACACTTTTTCTTTTCTTCTATTTTTTTGATTGTTTATTCTTATTTTTATATGCGTGTAAATACAGTTTCTAGCTTTTTGTTGTTCTGTTCTTTTTATTTCTTCCTTGTTTCTTTGCCTCCTATCATCTTTGCCAGTTTCCCAAAGCTTGCGTAATATTCTTTTGTCCTTCAGCGTTGCTTCTACTCTCTCTTCTACTTCCCTATTATTTCCCTTAAACCCTTTAAAATTTTCTCCCCTGTGGGTAAAATTGCCATATTAAGGAGATACTTACTATATACAGTTTTCTGGTTTGTTTTAGATTGTAACATATAACTACAAATCTAGTTCATATTGTTAAAAATGGCAAGTTACCACAGTTTGTCATTTTCTAGGGGGTATTTGATGCTACTATTTTTACTGATTGTACTACTTTAGCCAAGGTTACATAGTTGCTCTAATCAACTGTTTCTCTTTGTATACCAAGACTAAGATTGCTTGATGGTCATAAACAATACTGTCAACCAGTGCCAAAGAACAAGGGGCTGGGCCAAATGTATAGCAACTTCTCATCTCCAATAAGTTGAAGAGGTAGGATTTTGCAACAGACCCAAAACCCAGAAGCCAGTTACCCTGGAAGACATCTCCAAGAAGTAGTCATTTCCTAAGTATTCTCATACTAGCAATAAGGCTACCTACTATAAACAATTTAAAAACATCCATTTAGAAACTAAACTAAAAAATTAGGGAATGAGAAGACAGGAAAGCAAGATGCAACCCCAAGACTTGCAGCTCACGAAAGGCAAACCCAGAGGCCAATGAGATGGAACACTTCACTTGGACTTTTTAAAGTGGTAACAGTAGAAGTAACAAAGTAGATGAATGAGGCTCTAGAAAAAAATAAATCAGAAATCATTTCAAAGATAACTAACAGAGATGATGACCATACTGAAAGACATGGTAAGTGAATCTAGAACAGATACATATAATAAAATACAGGAGTTTAGGAAAATGATGGAAATCATGAATGCTCAACTTAGGAAAAAGAAATGGAATCCAGGAAACAGATTCAGATATTCAGAAGATTAAAATTTCTATTGAAAATATATGCAACAGAATGAACCAACATGAGGAGAAAATATCTAGAAGATAGGTTTGTGGTTTGCAATCATAAAAGTAGAATTTCTTAAAAATATCAGGAGATCACAAAAAAGCAATCCAACAGGTGCAAAAGGATGCAAAGACAAATAACGTAAGATTGATCAGTCAATGAAAAAGCAGGATATAGCACAAATGACATAAAAACCTGTTCATAGAAGTAATGGTAAAAAACTTTCCAAGTATGGAAAAAGAATTTGACAAACAGAAAAGTAAAGCATACAGAAGCCCAATTAGCCAAGATTTAAAAAAAATCTCCACTAAGGCATACAATAGTCAAGATTCCAGAAATTCAACATAAAAACAGAATATTAAAAGCTGTTAGAGAAAAGAAACAAATCACCTATCAAGGAAAGCTTATCAGAATACAGCAGACTTCTCAACACAAACATTTACGTCAAGGAGGGCTTCTAGTGAAGTATTTCAAGCATTAAAAGAAAATAACTACCAATCCAGATTTATGTACCCCACAAAATTATCTTTCAAAAACTGATAGAGAAATAAGATACTCCTATGACAAAGAACACTTGAAGGAATTCATAGCTAACACTCTGAAATGTTCTGACCAATAATGATATTATAGAAAGAGATAATTAAGACTACAGTTCCACAAACTCCAAAATGATGAATTCACCCAGAAAGACAAGCAGTTAAACACAGGGAAAAGAAAGAGAACCAACAAGAGGAAAATAACTTGACAAGAATAAGTCAATACGCATCAGTTATGACCATCAATGTTATGGTCTCAATTCACCAATCAAAAGAAACAGACTGGCAGAATGGATCAAGAAACAAGATCTGACAACATACTCCATACAAGAAACATATTAAATTCAAAAATAAATTCATAGACTGACAGTCAAAGGATTGAAAACAATACTCCATGTGACAGGAAACTGGAAAAAGGCAAAGAA
Source organism: Cuniculus paca (assembly GCA_004365215.1). Lineage (NCBI taxonomy): Eukaryota > Metazoa > Chordata > Mammalia > Rodentia > Cuniculidae > Cuniculus > Cuniculus paca. The sequence goes on from RJWT010011247.1 coordinate 10,038, forward strand.
AGCTATTCTATTTGTAGACAAAGTGGGTTTAAAGCCAAGCCTGGTTAAGGGAGACAAAGAAGGTAACTACATACTTTTTAAGGAAAAACTCCAAGAGGAGGAGATAACAATCATAAGTATATGCACCAAATACCAGTGCACCCAACTTTATAAAACAAATATTAACAGACCTGACAAATCAAATAAGCACTAATACAATTGTAATGGGAGGCCTGAACACTCCACTGTGACAGACAGATCAGTTAGACAAAAACAAAACAAAACAAAACAAAACAAAGAAATGTTAGGACAGAATGAAAATTTTGAACAAGTGGACTTAATAAATGTATACAGTGTTCCACTCCATAACATCAAAATACATATTCTTCTCAGCTGTACATGGGATACTCTTCAAAATAGACCACAGCTAGCTCATAGAATATGCTTAACTAAGTGCAAAGGAGTTGAAATTATCCTATGCATATTATCAGACCATACTGCACTGAAATTAGAAATCAATGACAAAAGAAACCACCAAACTTTCATAGACATATGGAAATTATGAAAATGTATGGAAACACCCCCCTGAATAACCAATGGGTCACAGATGAAAACCAATTAGACAGTTTTTACAATTTTTAATTTTTATATTTTTTATTTTAAAGAGAATGGAACAAAACAAGACAAAATAAAACAAAACAAAGCAAAACAAAACAGAATAGAGTCAAACACAACATAGCATTTCACAACAGAACACTGCAAGCAATACAGGTCTTCAAAACATAAAAACAGGAGATTAACAATGGCTACCCTCGTGTCTCTTTCCTTCTTCAAAATGGTTGTTCATACATTTACAGACAATAAACTCAAACAAAACAAAATAATATAAAACCAGATAAAACAAAAGAGTGAAAGCATTACAGGCCTTCAAATCAGACAACAAGAAACCAACAATGGCTACCTTATTGTCCTTTGTTCTCTTCAAAAGAGCTGTTCCTATCTCCTCACATATTGCAATCAAATAGTAGAAAAGAGACTTAAACCAATCAAATCAAAGAATAAAAGCATTATTGGACTTCAGAACCTTTTCCCCATATTTATCAGGGATTTTGTATCTTATTGAGTCTTTCAGTTTCTTACACTAAGGAGACTTGGTGCTTACACATGTGAGTTTGATTTATTTCACTTATGAGTATGGTCTCAAGTCGCATCCATTTACCTATAAAAGCCTCAGTGTGATCATTTTTTATAGCTGAATAGTACTCCATTGTATAAAAGTACCACATCTTCTTTATCCATTCCTCAACTGATGGGCATTTGGGTTGTTTCCAAGATTTGGCTATTATAAATTGTGCTGCTATAAACATGGGTGCACATATATCACTGTGGTATGATGATTTCACTTCTTCTGGGAATATGCCCAGAAGTGGAATAGCTGGGTCAAATGGGACTTCCAATCCCAGCTTTTTGAGGAACCTCCAAACTGATTTCCACAGTGGCTGCACCAGTCTACACTCCCACCAACAGTGGAGAAGGGTTCCTTTTTCCCCACAGCCTCTCCAGCATTTGTTGTTGTTGGTTTTCTTGATCCTGGCCATTCTTTCTGGAGTGAGATGAAATCTCAGAGTTGTTTTAATTTGCATTTCTCTAAATGACCAATGGGATGCAGAACATTTTTTCATGTATTTATTTGCCATTTGTATTTGTTCAGCTGAGAAGTGTGTTTTCATCTCAGATTCCCATTTCTGGATTGGGTCTTTAAATTTTGAGGGCCTGATATTTTTAAAGTCTTTATATGTTCTAGATAGAAGACCTTTGTCTGAAGGGCAGTTGACTAAAATTTTTTCCCAATTTGTGGGTTTTCTTTTCACTCTGTTGTAGATTTCTTTTGACATGCAAAAACTTTTTAACAAGACAAGATCCCAGTTGTTGATTCTGGGAAGTGTTTCCCTTGCAGTTTGACTTTTGTTCATGAATTCTCCACCTACCCTTATGCCTTCAAGATTTCTAACTACTTTGTTTTCCAGCAGATTTAGTGTTTCTGTTTTAATATTTAGATTTTTGATACATTTTGACTTTAGTGCATGGTTATAGGCTTGGGTCTAGTTTTAGTTTTCAGCATATGGAAAGCCAGTTTTTCTAGCACCATTTATTAAAGAGGCTATCTTTCTTCCAGTGAACATGTTTGGCCCCTTTGTGAAAGGTAAGGTGGCTGAGTGTGTTTGGAGTTGTGTCTGCATCTTCTGTTTTGTTCCACTGATTCTCAGGCCTGTTTTTTTTTTGTTTGTTTTTTTTTGTCAATACCATGCTGATTTTATCACAGTAGCTTTGTAGTACAATTTCAAGTCTGGGATTGTGATGCCTCCTGACTTGTCTTTGTTGCTGAGAACTGCTTTTGTTATTCTAGGTCTCTTCTGGTTCCAGATGAATTTTAGTTTTATTTTATCTAGATTTCTGAGATATGCTAATGGTATTTTGATGGGAATTGCATTTAATCTGTGTAGTAGTTTTGGGACTATGGCCATTAGCACTATTTTGGCTCTTCCTATTCAAGTGCAAAGGGTATCTTTCCATTTTTCCGATATCTTCTTTGATTTCCTTTTTTTAGGGTACTGTAATTTTCATGGTACAGATATTTTACATCCCTTGTTAGATTGATTCCTAAGTATTTCATGTTTTTAGATGCTATGTGAAGGGTGTGCTTTACCTAATTTCTCCCTTTGTGAGTTTGTTGCTTGTGTAGAAGAATGCTATTGATATTTGAGTGTTGACTTTGTATCCTGCTACACTATTCAATTTATATATTAAATCTACAAGTTTTTGGTAAAGTTTTTGAGGTCTTCTATGTAGAGTACCATGTCATATGCAAATAATGACAATTTAATTTCTCCCTTTACTAGTTTTATTCCTTTTATTTCTTTCTCTTGTTTAATTTCTCTGGCTAATGTTTCCAAAACTATATTGAATAGGAGTGGTGATAATGGACATCCTTGTCTTGTTCCTGATTTTAGAGTGAAAACTTTCAGTTTTTGACCATTTAATATGATGTCAGCTGTTTGTTTGTCATACAGGTTTTAATCAGATTGTGGTAAAGACCATCTATTCCAATTTTCTGTGGGGTTTTAAGTATGAATGAGTATTGGACTTTGTCAAATGCTTTTTGTGCATCTATTGGGATGATAATGTGATTTTTGTCTTTGGCTCTGTTGATATAGTGTATTACATTTGTTGATTTGCATGTATTGAACCATCCCTGCATCCCTGGGATAAATCCTGCTTGGTCATGATGTATAATCTGCTTGATGATTTGCTGTATATTGTTTGCCAGTATCTTATTAAGGATTTTTGCATCTATGTTCATTAGGGACATTGGCCTGTAGTTTTCTTTTTTGGTTGAGTTCTTCTCTGGTTTGGAATTAGGGTAATGCTTGCTTCCAGGAATGATTTTGGAAGTACTGCTTCCCTTTCAATTTCTTTTAAGAGTTTAGCATTAGTGGCATTAGGTCTTCTCTAAATGTCTTATAGAATTCAATAGTCAGTCTGTCAAGGCCTGGGCTTTTATTTGTTGGCAAATTTTCGATTTCATTGGCTGATATAAAGTATCAGATTTAAACACACTCATGCAGAGAAAGAGACAGAGAGAGAGAGAGAGAGAGAGAGAGAGAGAGAGAGAAGATAGAGAGATGGAGACAGAGACAGAGACACAGACAGAGACAGAGACAGAGGCAGAGATTTCTGTTCTCTTGCATGGTCAGCCCAGACAATAGGACACTTCTTCCTCTTCTTTTTTTTGACATACTGAGTATTGAACCCAGGGCCTCTGGGGCCTCACACTTGCTAGGCAAGTGGTCTGTTATTCTCAGTCTAGGGACATTTCTTAAGACAACTCCCTGTCCTGGCCCTAAATCCACTGGGAAATGCTGGGAATTACCAATCTGCATTAGTCTGCTTGACAGGACATAGACCATTCTTCTGCTCAGACTGAGTATTTGTTCAGTAGCAGAGTCTGCACTGTTTAGACTATGCGAAATTTTCCCTCCCATACTGTCCTGCCTCAGTTCAATGCTGGTGTGTTCCATTCCTGTTATTTCACTTATTTTTCTAATTACTAATAGTTCTGACTTTCATCTGGTTGTTGTCTTAGTCAAGTTGCTTGTTAATTTGAATGAGCAGCCTGTAAATGCTGCTGTGTCTAGTCTGCCATGATGATCTCATTATTCTGTCTTCAAATGTTTTTCAGAAACCATGTCAATTTTTAATGACAATCTTACATTGAAGTCCCTATTAATATAGAAATATACTCCATAGTAGTGCATAAAATACATACCGGTAATTGGCAACATTTTCAGTAGCTCCCAAAGTTCCCTATTTGTGAGCTCTATTCCCATGTTTCTGAGTACTTTTTGTATGTCTTTCGCTTCAATTTCTCCTCCTTTTAAATTAAAAAATAAAAATGGTGACAGTAAGAATTGCCTATTGACTCTAAATGCTTAAAAATATTCAAGTTTTACAGCATTATCTACTGTTTTCAGATGAAGAACATAGGAAACCAAAGTTAATTCTTTAAATTTAAATAAAATATTCATTTATTGTGGTATAAATTACCTCAGAGAAGTTAGCTCAACCAATAGTAAAGACAGCCTAGTGATGTAAGTATATACATGTTGTTACTTAATCTAAATTATAATACCATTAGGTAAAATCTGTGTTACTCTTTGCTTAACCTCAATTATGAAGTAGATTATTCCTACCACATTGTTTGTATTCCTGTCAGAGTTATCTTAATACTTACTGGATTACAATAGGTGCAGCTTAGTGATTTGAATGAATGAACAATTGTGCTGCTGTGTAATCATTGTGAAATGAATCACAAAATAAAAATGTTTCAGAGCATAGAGAGAACTGCATATAGAGATATAGCACCACAACATTTTGCTAAAACATAGATAATCCAATACAGTCTTCATGTTATTAGACCTAGACTTTATTCACTAGAAATGTTGAGGTTAAGTCAATGTCAGTACATGAAAATTCAATTTTAAATATGTATGTGAATGTGAAGTATTTACATTTTAGTTTTGCATCTTTTCTCAAAATATCTTGCTCACCTGTAAATTTGTTTGCTTCTTTTATCAGTTCATGCAGGTTAGTCATCCCAGAAGCTAAAACACAAAGCATAATTCAAACATACATGATTGTATACTGACTTACGAGCATTGTTAATGAGCATTTTTCTTTATGATTTGTTTTGAATCATAGGCTAACAACATATGAGTATGAAATAGGGAAAATTACTCTCTAAGTATGTTTTTCTATTACTTTCTTACTCATTATTTATTCTCTCTCTCTTAGGACAGTAACATCTACACACCATGGACATCTTTCTGAGTCTTGTTCTTTTTACTTTATACTATCCTCTACCAGGTCCCAGAAACAGGCATGAGTTTTTAGTTTGGAATGTTAAACTATTTCCTTACTGAATATTGTCCCATATCAGTACACCCCACTTATCTTAACCTATTTTTTTTTTCCTGGTAGATATGTTCATTTTATACTTGAAGATTGTGAATGCTTTTAAATAAAAATAATATATTTTTTCTATATCCCATTCAGGCATCCTAACATAACAACTAGCATAAGGCTTTGTACATAGCATAATTATACCCTTTTGTCACTCCTTGTGTTTGAGATTGAACTTAAGGCCTCACACATGCTAGCAATCATTCTACCGTTGAGCTACATCCACATTCTCTTCTCAAACACTTTTAATGATGGACTGGAACATATTACAATGACAGAATTAGCTTTCAGATCAGTATATTTTTCTTTCTTTCTTTTTTTTTTTTTTTTTTTTTTTTTGGTACCGGGGATCGAACTCACAACTTTGCATTTGCCAGGCAGGTGCTTATACCACTGAGCTAAATGCCCGACCTTAGCATATTTTTCTAGAATTGCAGGCTAGTATATTTTAGGGCAAAAGGGAAACTGGAAACTATGTACCATATTGGTATTTTCTTTCTTTTCTTTTCTTGTTTTTTATGAGCAGGATATATTTATTGAGAGAAAGAAGTTTTTGTCCAAGAGAGAGACAGAAGGGGTCCCGAGTAGGTTGCCTTTTCTTTCTTTCTTTCTTTCTTTCTTTCTTTCTTTCTGTACTGGGAATCAAACTCATGACCTTGCATTTGCCAGGCAGGTGCTTGTGTCACTGAACTATATCCCCTGCCCCTGTGTTGGTATTTTCTTACAAAAAGGACTTACTATTTATTATTTTGGGATTTCATTCTTCCTTTAGGGTAGTTTCTCTTATATGTGCTCTGTATAATTAACTAGCAGATTTGTACTTTGAGAATTTTTACTACATACAGAATAATATATTATATAAAACTCCCTACACACATCACTCCCAAATAGAAGAAGAAATACATCTAGTATGAGACAAGGATAGACTGTATTCAGCTTGGGACAAAGCACTTTCTGTGGAAGTTACAGATGAAGACACAGTAAAGAGGTATTTTGGCAAGTTGGAAGAAAAAAAATTTCCAAACTTGTGTAAAGAACTTGCCCAAATCAACACATTGATCCAGCGAAGCAGGTTTGCTACACTCCAGAATGAGCTTTAGTCAACACTGGATGAGTAGAAAAAACACTGGTGTTTCTACCCTGCAACAACGCAGAAAGCCAGTCTTTCACCTGTCCCATGAAGAATGTGTCCAACATTGGAATATTAAAGACCTTAAGCTGGCCATCAGCAAGTTCTACCTCTGTTTTATCCTTCTGGAGAACTATTAGAATCTGAATTTTACAAGGTTTTGAAAAATTCTTAAAAAGCACAAGATCCTGGAAATATCTGGTGGATCAGATTGGTGAGTTGTCCATGTAAAAGTGGCCCAATTTTATATGCACAAGAAAACCAACCAGACCAGTTTGGCTCTGAAACTGAGGTTGTAGTAACCAAAGAAGTGGAAGACGGTGACATACAAAAGGCTATGAAGCATTTCTGTGTACCCCTTTTGGGAACTGCTTAGCCTGCACCAGTGCTGACTACCTTTTGAGTTGGTCTATTTTGCAGAATATTCATTGTACTAAATATTGCCCTTGTGCTTGCAGCTGTATGTAAACTTGAAACAGATAGAAGTATAAGGCCCTTGATAATAATCTATCTAGGTGGCTTTCTTCTGACTTGATTCCTTTTTCTTTTTTCTGTACCTGGAATCAAGCTCAGGACCTTGCCCTTGCCAGGCAGGTGCTTTGCTGCTGAGCTACGTTCCCAGCCCCTGGATTCCTTTTTCTACAGGGAATTAACATATATGGTTGGAGACAGGCTGGAATGAATCATATACTCATCTGTGAACTCAATCCAAGAAACAATTTGTCTCATCAACATCTCTTTGAGATTGCTGTATTCCTGGGGACAATGTATGCCTGAGCCTTCTGGCATGCTTGTTTTCTCCAATTAGTGTCATCCCCACATATGTGTATCGACTTGTCCTTTATGGAGTTATGGTTTTCTTTCTTATCAACCCTACATAAACTTTTTATTATAAATCCCAGTTTTGGCTGCTTAACCTTCTCTTATAACTCCTTTCCATAAGGCAGGCTTTGCTTATTTCTGGCTGGCTGATCATGTGAACAGCCTGTCGATGATACTAATGGACTTGGAATATATGGTCTGCTTCTACAGTTTTGAGTTCAAATGGGATGAAAGTAAGGACCTGTTGCCAAATGATTTCAGAAGAACCAGAAATTTGCTGCAAATATTCATACGTTATTTGCACCATTGTTTTGTGTATTCCTGCTTGGCTATGCTTCATTCAGTGCCTATGCAGATGCCAAAAAGGCCTTTCCTCATTTAGTAATGCTGGCAGATACTATACAACCTTCCTCATGGTGACATTTGCAGCCTTTTGCAGCACTCACAAAGAAAGAGGTCACTCAGATGCTATAGTGTTATTTTACCTGTGGAAAGTTTTGTATCAGTTCCTGCTATACCCTGATCTGGGATCTAAAGATGGACTGGGATCTCTTTGATAAGAATGCTGGAGAACACATTTTCCTCCAGGAAGAGACTGTATACCCTCAAAAAGCCTACTGTGCTTTGAAGATATGAAAGATTTGCTTTGACTATCCAAATCTCACTGACCTTTATGACTATAATGATTCATTCTGGGGACCTCAATTCCTATTGTCCTTGCCTCTCTTGAGGTTTTCCAATGGTTTTTTTGGAACTGCTGCCTATAGAATGAATATCTAACCAGTTATAATAAATTTCGTGATCTGGGGAACATCTCTGAGGTCCACAGAATGCAGATGATCAGATACTTCTAGATCAGATGGTGGACCAGGGTGTAGGGATATGGAGTTGCCAGCAGAATTAGTCATAGAAGTACAACCAGAGCATGTTCCTGTGCTGGCCTCATCTCGTTTCTCAGTTTGTATCCCTTCCAAGGCTTGTGACACTAAGGTATTGATAGAAGACACAGATAATGAAGCTAACACTTGAAATCTCTGAAATCGAGATTACTGTCCTTGGTTTTCCTACTCTACAATTCTTTCCTTGATCAATGCAACCTTTAGTATCTTTTTTCTGCTGAAAGCAGGAGAAAACATATAACACATTTTCTGAGTTTATGGACTCCCTCTAACCATGTTTCTTTTATTTCCTTCTGGTTCAACTTTAATTTTCTATTTTTAATACAAATGTTACATGATTTTGCCAATCAAAGGACATTTTAAGGATCAAAAATATAGTATCTACAGATTCTTTACACTTGCAAGGACACAGACACTTATCAGGATAAAGAACTTGTATTGCAAAGACTGTCCCTGATGGGACAGTACTGAGATATCTTGGCTTCCATTTGGGCTAGTTTTGACTGGTTAAAACCAGACATTGATTTTTAAATTTTTGTCAGTTCTTGTAGAGAAAATTTTCCTTTTCTTCATACCTGACGCAAAGGCACTGGATGCACTTGCAGGAAAAGAGCAATTTGGAGGTTATTTTTCATTTGATTTGTAATTTGTTTTGCTGCACAAAAGCTTTTAAATAGGATGAGGTCCCATTTATTGATTCTTTGTAGTATTTCCTCTGTGATCTGTGTTTTCTTCATGAAATCTTTGCCTACACCTATGTCTTCAAGAGTTCTGCCTAGTCTCTCTTCCAGCAGATTTAATGTTTTTATTTTAATATTTAGATCTTTGATTCATTTCAATTTTAGTTTAGTGCATGGTGATAGACATGGATCTAGTTTTAGTGTTTGGCATGCAGGCAGCCAGTTTTTCCAGCATCATTTCTCTTTTTATGCTACTGTGAAAGGTATGGTTTCCCTGATTTTTGTCTCAGTGAGTTTATGTGTCTGAATGATATTGAGTTTTCGGTGTTGACTTAGTGTCCAGCTACTGAATTTGGTTATTAAATCTGGAAGTCTTGTGGTGGATGTTATGGATTAAAAACTGGTGGTCAACTTAACACCAGCTGAATTAAATCAGCATGGTGCTGAGTGTAGATGGTCCACGTGAGGAAAGTTACCAGCATAAAAAGAGACATGGAGAGGAAGCGTGGTGGCATTGTGGGTTCTTCTAAGTGCTGCTGTTTGGAGCCATTGGTTCTCCTAGAGGAGCTTGTCAGGCTGGCTCCCCCAGTATGAATTTGGCCATTATCATTGGAGGAGCTCAAGACCTTGTTGCTGAGAGTGGCTGTGGTTCACTTTGGGGAGCTCTGGTCTTTATGTTGAGCATCGCTTCCTGGCTCTGGAGGGGAAGATGGTTGCTGTTTAAACTCTAGGAGAAGTTGTAACGCTGGCTTACTGGCATGTACTCAACTGTTCTCATCATTGGAGGAGCATGGGACCTCATTGTCATTGAGCATGGCTGTAGTACTTTTTGGGGAGCCCTGGTCCTTACCTGGGCATCACTTTTTGGCTTCACTATAGAACCCTCAACCTACTAGCACAGATCCTTCATCCTGCTGGCATAGACTTTCTAGCTTCCACTGCTGGCCTTTGGGCCTTCCCAGAACAGACTTTGGTGTTGTGGACAGATTTCCTGAACTTTCTTGTGTTTAACACTGGGTAACCATCATAAATAATACTATAAATTCTGTGTCCTGATTGTAATCTTTCTTCCTGCAACCCCTGACTACAACAGTGGAGTTTTTGTGGTCTTTTGTGTAGAGTATCATGTCATCTGCAAATAATGATAATTTAACTTTTTCCTTTCATATCCTTATTCCTTTTATTTCCTTCTTTTGTCTAACTTCTCTGTTTCCAGAACTATATTGAATAGGAGTGGTGATAATAGATATCCTTGTCTTGTTCCTGATTTTAGAGTGAAAGCTTTCAGTTTTTGACCATTTAATATGATGTTAGCTATTTGTTTGTTAGAGATGGCTTTAATCAGATTGAGATAAAGAACATCTATTCCAATTTTCTGTAGGGTTTTAAGCATGAATGAGTGTTGGACTTTGTCAGATGCTTTTTGTGTATCTGTTGAGATGATAATGTGATTTTTGTCCTTGGATCTGTTAATATGGTATATTACATTTATTGATTTGCATGTGTTGAACCGTCCCTGCATCCCTGGGATAAATGCTGCTTGTTCATGATGTATAATCTTGTTTTTCAGTCATTTGTTGCATTCTGTTTGACAGTATCTTATTGAGGATTTTTGTATCTGTGTTGATTAGGGAGATCAGCCTGTAGTTCTTTTTCTTGGGAGGGTCTTTCTCTGGTTTTGGTATCAAGGTAATGTTTGCTTCCAGGAATGATTTTGGAAGTGTTACTTCCTTTTCATTATTATAGAGTTTGAGCATTAATGGCATTAGATCTCTAAATTTCCTATAGAATTCAACAGTGCCCATCAGAGTATGGGCTTTTCTTTGTTGGTAAGTTTTTAATTACATTTTCAATTTCATTGATTGATATTGTGTTATTTAGAATTTTTATATCTTCTTGATTACTTTTGGCAATTCATATGTATCTGGGAATCTGACCTTTTTTTGTATTTTCTGTCTTATTAGAGTGCAGATTCTTGAAATAGGTATTGATGATTCTTTGAATTGCCACAGGATCTGTTATGATTTTACCCTTTCCATTCCTAATTGCTTGGATTTGAGTCTTTTCTTTCCACTTTTTGATAAGGTTGACTAGGGATTTATCAATTTTCTTTAATTTTTCAAAGAACCGACTCTTCAATTCATTGTTTCTTTGTATCATTTTCTTAATCTTAATTGCATTACTTTCTGCTCAGATCTTTATAATTTTCTCTCTGGTATGAGCTTTGGGTTTCAATTGTTCCTCTTTTCTAGAAGTTTGAGTTTCAGCATTAGGTGGTTTATTTGAGATTTTTCTATTTTTCTGATGTGAGAGTTCACTGCTATAAATTTCCCTTGTAAGACTGCTTTCATTGCATCCCACAAATTCATGTATGTTGTATCAGCATTATCATTTAATTGTAGAAACTGTCTGATTTCTTCTTTAACTTGATTTGTGACCCACTGGTTGTTCAGGAGGGTGTTATTTAATTTCCATGTATGTATGTAGTTTTTTGGGTTTCTTTTTCCACTGATTTCCAATTTCATGGCATGATGGTCAGATAATATACATGAGACAATCTGATTCTTTTGCATTTACTTAAGCATGTTCTATGGGCTAGTATGTGGTCTATTTTGGGGAACATCCCATGGGTAGCTGAGAAGAACATGTATTCTCATGTTCTGGTGTGAAACACTCTTTAGACATGTACAAAATCCAATTCTTAAAATGTTTGATTCAGTTCTAATATTTCATTGTTGAATTTTTGTCTATTTGATCTGTCTATTTGTGACAGTGGGGTATTAAGGTCCCCCATTGCAATTGTGTTAGTGATTATTTGATTTTTCATGTCTGTTAATATTTTTTTTATGCAGTTGGGTGCATGGGTATTTGGTTTGTGATTGTTATCTCTTCTTGGAGTTTCCCCTTAACAAGTATGTAGTGACTTTGTCTCTTTTGGTCAGTCTTAACAGGAAGTTTACATTGTCCACAAATAGAATAACTACACTTGTTTTTTTCTGTGATCCATCACATGGAGTATTGTTTTCCATCCTTTGACTTTTAGTCTGTGAATTTCTTTTCGAGTTAAATGTGTCTCTTGTATGCAGGATATGGTTGAATTTTGGTTCTGGGTCTATTCTGCCATTCTGTTTCTTTTGATTGGTGAATCGAGACCATTTAATTGCTGGTTATAACTAATATGTGTTGACTTATTCTTCTCATATTATTTTCCTTTTGTTGGTTCTCTGTCTTTCCCTTCTGTTTAATGCTTTCCTTGCCTGATTGCTTCTTTGTATTGGTGTTCTTAGAATTTTTGTCTTCCTATGTTTTTCTAGAATTACCTTCAGAGCATTTTGGAGAGCTGGTTTGGTGGTCATGAATTTTTTAGTTGTCATTTCTCATGAATGTATCTTATTTCTTCACTAATATTGCAAGAGAGTTTTGCAGGGTACATTAATCTGGGTTGGAAGTTATTTTCTTCCAGGACTTGAAATGCTTCACTCCAAGGTCTTCTTGACTTGAGTGCTTGTGTTGAGAAGTCTGCTGTGATTCTGATGACTTTCTTTTATAGGTCATCAGTTTCTTTTCTCTAACAGCTTTTAGTATTCTGTTCTTGTATTAGCCAGAATTTGATTGAATTAAAAGTCCTTTGTGAGGAAACCATATTTTGAGCACATGGAACAAATTACCTTTTCTAACTCATATTACACTAGCACAAAAGACCTTGGAAGCCATTTATCTGAATAGTTTGAAAAGATGAACACTGCATTACATGCTCTCCCATGATAAAATTCTGTCTTTAAAATTTGAGGGGTCTAAATTTGGTTATACATTGGAAGTGTGTTTCTCAGAAAGCTCAGACTATTAATGGTCTATGTGCAATGACCATTTTCATCTTTATCTCACTCATTGCCTTCCTAAGTTACCTTGATGCACAAAAAACAAAACACAGGAAAAAAAATCATAATCACATTTTACTTTCCTGAATAAGACTGACATTAAAATTTGCATTTTAGGACTGGGGATATAATTCAGAGATATACACATGCCTGGCATGCACAAGGCCTCAAGTCCAAAAAAATTATTATTTAACAAAATTAATATAAATACTAGGAAAAAATAAAGAGTATTTCAACCCCCCCCCACGAGACTCAAATGGAGATTCTAAAGTCAACATCAGTAGATTTTATACTTAGTTTCAGACAAAGGAACAAATAAGTAAAAAGGCTGCTATAGACACTTGTTATCTCTTAAAAGTAAGCAGTTAATTGCCTTCATATTCACCACTTTTGCATTCAGTTCTTCACTATGTATCTTAAGTCTTTACTCATGCCTGTTACAGTTGCAGGGAATTGTATTAAAGTTGTTGCTAACAAAATTCTTCGTTAACTGAAAAAGTTTCTCTTAAAAGGAGTTTCTTCCTAATTCTGTAAATTTTGAAAAA
>RJWT010011248.1:0-23461 GCA_004365215.1 Cuniculus paca
TGCTCAATCCATTTCCTTTTCTCTTTTCCTCTTCTTCCACTGTATGGGCTGTCAAATTGCTTAGATTTATCTTTCCAAGAAGGAGCAATGGAAATTCTGCGGAAGCAGCAATAGAATCATGGGTATTACATGTAAAAATAAACTGGACATTTAAAAATTCCCCGACTGTCTTACTGTTTCTAATGTGTTACAAAATGACAATGGCTGACTGTCCTCAATCGTCCTAGACATTGATGAGTGCATCCAGAATGGCGTGCTTTGTAAAAACGGTCGATGTGTGAACACAGACGGAAGTTTCCAGTGCATTTGCAATGCTGGCTTTGAATTAACTACAGATGGAAAAAACTGTGTTGGTATGGAAATACTAGCTTCCTTGCAAAAGGTTTTTAAAGGATATGCATTTTTATTTAGAATCACATATTCTGTTTCTAGGAGACCTTTCACATTTCATGTGTTGTGAGAGTTCTTCAGATAGGTAGAATATAAATGCATTTAATGCAGACAAAGTGAAGGAAGAGATTTTTTAAAGAAATGTCATAACAAGGAATAACTTACTGCTTCTGGAAATTTTCTGCATGGTACATATTTAATTGTAAGTGGTAGCTGTTCTTCATCAGTTCATATAATCCTTAGCACCTACTGTATTTTAGATGTTAGGATTTCAACAATGATAAGATAGAGAGCCCCTCCATGGAAGAATACAGAAATGTTTGGCTTATGTGGTAGTGGACTCTCTAAATTTGTAGTCCTGATGATATCTAGCAGGGCAGTATATAGTAACACTCCATGAAAATAATGTATTCACATAGCAGTACATTATGTTTCACTCACTATTGTAAGTTCCGATCATTTCACCTGCAATAAGGTTTACCATTTATTTATTCTGTCTTATAAAACAAACATCACTGAAATCATGTTAACTTTTGGTGCTCATGGTTTACATGGTTTTCACAGAAACTAAACAGATTGATTTGATTTCTTTTTTCTTACATTCCTTTTAGTTTGTTTTTTTTTTTTTGTTTTTGTTTTTGTTTTTTAGTTTTAATTTTTTGGTGCAGAAATCAAACTCAGGACCTTGCATTTGCCATGCAGGGACTGTGCCACTAAACTATATCCCCAGCCATTTGGTTGGTTTTTGTTTCTTGTTTTTTGAGAAAGCCTCACACTATGTAGTCCAGGCTAGACTTTGAACTCGCTGCATAGCCCAGGATGGTCTTAAGCTCACTGTCTTCCTGCCTCAGCCTCCCAAATGCTGAGATTATAGACATGTGCCCCATATCCAGTCCTTGTGCTCCTAAAACCAAAAGCATTTGCCAGTTTCCATACTATTTGGTTTCACACAATTGGCAAGTATAAAATAAAATAAAATCCATCACTACATGGCTCATTAGTGTAGAGGAATTTGCCTCCAGAGTGGGTAAGGAGAGGAAATGGGTTCCTCAAGGCCAGTGGTGAGTCACTCTCTCTTCTGCAGATCACGACGAGTGCACCACCACCAACATGTGTTTGAATGGAATGTGCATCAACGAGGACGGCAGCTTCAAGTGCATCTGCAAACCAGGATTTGTGCTGGCCCCAAATGGGCGTTACTGTACTGGTGGGTACACTTTGGAGATAAGAAAGTAAGCGTTATTGGAACCATCTTTCGGTCTGAACGAGCCATGCAAGTATTACTGCATGTACATTGTATATTTATTCAGATCTCTTGGTAATTCAGTATGGACGGTGTCTAAACCTCCCTAGAAAAACATCCTGTGCTCTAAGGAATAATAACCTCTTTACCAAAATAATAATAATACAAGAAAAATTAAAGGAGGGACAGATTGGTTTTAGGCACTCTGGAAGAGACACTGTAGAAATAATTTTTCTCTGTTGTTGACTGGATAAAAAGAGAAAAAGAAAAAACCATGCAAGGTTTTCATTTTAATGTGTCCTCATAACCAAATTTTCTGCTATCATTCATTACATCTTTTCCATAAACGAATTATAAGCCATATGCAATCATATCATTATCTAAAAATCTTACATTAATTTAGTAAGGACATAATTGGAATGTTTTTGTTAACTGACTTTTTCATGAAGTCATTTTAAATACCAAGTTCTAGTGGCAACTTCAGTAAGCAAAGATATATTGGAAATAAAATAAAACTGTTATACTCTCAATTGGCATTTCATGTACTGTGGAATACTTTGGCCTTTCCTTTATTTTTGCCTGTAGGCTCCTTTTGAACAAAATTAACTGAATGTTTTCTGCCCTAATAACACATAAAATTCATGAGCAATTCTGATAGTTGCAGTGAAATTCTTGGGACAACAGAGAAAATCAGGAATATTTCTCATGTTTTTGAATAAGAAAAAAGTTTTGATTATCCAAGAGAGGGGATACAAGATTAAATGGAAATATTGTAGCTTTGGAAGTCGTCCTAAAGTTAGCTGACTTGGATTTAATGCAGGATATGAGATTGGCATTATGCTACAATAAATAGCATTATGTGACTGTATGCAACTGCATTCCCGCATATTTTAAGAAACTTAAATGTACATATAAAAATAACTTAGATCTCAACAGTTTCTGCCTTCTGGTAATTCTTCATTGATTTTCTTTTTATAAATGTTGTAATCCATAAGTTTTGAAATGTTTGTGATTTGGCAGGTTTGAGTTTGAAATGTGTTTCATCTTTTGGGGAAGTCACTTAATATTGGCTCATATTTTATAAGTTCAAGTAGACTAAAAATTAGAAGAGATACCTCAGATTATTTTGTTCTTACGGAAAGTTACTGTCAAAACCACACTTATCTGTAGTTAAAATTTTTTGTGTGAGAAAAATTACAGAAGTCTACCTTAGTTTTGTTTTGTTTTGTTTTGTTTTTGCGGCACCAGGGATCGAACTCATAACCTCACGCTTGCCAAGCAGGTGACTAAGCCACTGAGCTAAATCCCCAGCCTTACCTTAGTTTTTTTTAAAGGAATTTGTTTGACTTAACTAATTTGAATTCAGTACTATTTGACAAGCCTATCAAATAATGAAAAAGGAGTTGTTAGGTTTTTTTCTAAATGAATGAGGTAAAGCAGCATTCACTCAACTGGGCTTTCTGAAAATATTTCAGAGGGTTGCATTTGCACACAAGATTTGCTATCGTATTTACATATCTTCCAAGTGCTATAAAATGTAAAGGTTGGTAGTGTAGAGCAATGGCAAAAAATTCTGTGACTTAATAATGGCTTCTGTCACTTCTGGGCAGATGTGGACGAGTGCCAGACCCCAGGCATCTGCATGAATGGGCACTGTATCAATAACGAAGGATCCTTCCGCTGTGACTGTCCCCCGGGCCTGGCCGTGGGTGTAGATGGACGTGTGTGTGTTGGTAAGTGGAGTAGCCATAATGGCCTCATGAAGATGTGGACTGAAACATAGCCACACAACATGGTAGAATAATATTGAGTCGTGAAAAGAATGCATGCTAAAACTTGAAAACATTATGCCAAGTGAAAGAAACCAGCCACAAAGACAGTATAATATAACTCCATTCACTCAAAATGTCCAGAACAGGGTGATCTGTGGAAGTGAAGTATATTAGCGGTTGTTTCGGGCAGACAGGATGGGATTGAGAAGAGAGAGAAGTGATATCCTGAGGTGATGAAAATGTTGTAAAGTCATCTGTGTTTGTGAATATGTGAAAAAACACTAAATTTCAGGCGTAGATGAATTTTATGGTATGTTTTATATCTTTTTTTTTTTTTTTTTTTTTTTGCGGCACCGGGGATCGAACTCACAACCTCACACTTGCCACGCAGGCGCTTAGGCTGCTGAGCTAAATCCTCAGCCCTTGTCTTTTTGAGACAGGGTCTCACTATGCCATCCAGGCTGACCTTGAGCTCACTTTGTGTCTCGAACTCACAACGATCCACCTGTCTCAACCTCCTGAGTGCTGGGATTACAGGTGTGAGCCACCACGCCCGGCTGAATTATACCTTAATATAGCTTTATTTAAAAACAAATTTACCAAGATTCCTGACAGCCTCTTTCAAAGACTTTGAGGAAATGCAAGTCAGAAATACTGGAGAACACTTTGGGAGGTTGAGGCAGGAAGATGAGAAGTTTAAACCCAGCTTGGGCTTGGGCTACTTAACAAAACCCTGTCTCAGTTTTTTTTAAAAAAATTGCTGGTATATAGCTCAGTGCAAAAGCTCTGGATTCATTCCTTAATCTGGCTTAAAAAAAAAAGGTGAAGAAAAAATTGTCTATTGCCAGCATCCTCAATAATGTTAGATAACTGAACTCTGAAAGAATTTTTATTTTGTAATTAATAACAGACTAATGAAACAGGGATTGCAGTTACATGTAAGCTTATTTTTACCCAAAATCCGAAATGTAAATAACTTACGCCATACAACTTGAACTTAATATTAAAAGCTAAAACTGTTTTTTATTATTCTTCACCACAATATAGTTTATAATGGAAGTGAGGGAGAATGAAGGAGAATATATATTCTAAATCATTGAGAATTCTTCTTGGAAACATTTGTCAAATGGATTCCATGAAAATGAATCAGAATTCTTAAACGTTATCTTTGACAAGACAGGCAAAACATAAATGTCACTGACATTTCAAAATCCAGACAATATGTTCTAATGATAACTACAGCAGAGGGAATTATAGAAATACATTAATGGAGTTTTCTTTCCAGAGTGCTTTCACAAGACTTCAAGGATGAATTAGTTATTGTGCACCCTCTATATTTCAGGTTGTACAGGAAAGCATAGAAATGTTTATAGGCTTAAAAGTATATTTGAGAAAAATAAAATTTTAGATGTACTTAGAACTTTACTCTTACTTCTCAGAATCACTCCAAGAGGGAGGGGACAAGGAAGGACCAGCAGATGGAAGTAATCTTTTCCCTCAGATTCATCCACTCTATCCAGGATAGGGTTTATTTTAGCCAAAAAGGTTGTCAGCACTTTGTTCAGGGATATTTCAAACACAGCAGCAAGAAGTATGTGGCTTCTTCCTGCTTAGAAAGCTAAAATGTTTTCAGTTGCTGTGATGTACTTAGTTGCTTTTGGCCTTCTTGTGGTTGATTCTGTTGAAATCTACAATGAATGCAAAGCTAGCTTGGGAGGGAAAGTTCAAACAACAGACACTGAGTTATTAGGGGTTCATTGTTCAAGTACAAAAATTCATTCTCTTATCCACAAACAGGAAGCATATCAGAAACTGTTGGAAAATCCTCTTCAGTTTTTCATCGTGTTAAGATTTTTTAAATAAAAACACCACTTTTTATGTGTGTATAATTATGTAATGTGCTAGGTATGTTTTTTGTTTGTGTCCCTGTCTTTGGTATCACTTTTGAAACCTCTTAAATTGGAAATAAATCACTGTTATTAATTATTAAGATTCATTTTGGAATCTTAAATTTCTTTTTGTGTTGGTTTGTTTTTGTTTTAAAACAGTTTTACTTTCAGAAAATTAAGTCATAATTTTTAACTAATACATTGATGAAGTGTGACTTGGCAAGCAGAGTATAAACAAAAGACAACTATATTTTTGTATTCCCATCTTTTTGAATTTTATTTTTAAATTTATTTTATGGAGACAGTTAATCTAACCAGTAAGAAAGGAAACACATGCCGTTCTGTAACTTTATTGAATATCTTTAGGTAACAAGAAAATTCTATGATAAATTTAGGTAATAAAAATAATGTGAATTTAGAAATTAGAATTAATTTTCTCAACCAGGTTTTAAGATCGCTTCCTTTCCAAGCTCACGTTTTCAGTGAGAACATTTGAATCTGTGCAGAGGTCCTGGTGGAGGAAGAATCCTGAAATGGTGGTACCAAGGCAGCCTTTATGCTGCTGATGCCTGAGGAAGGCTTTGGACGTTCTGTCTTCCCAGATAAAGCCACCTGTTCTCCTGTGGTGGCCCATGGGTGTTTCAGAGGCACCCAGCTGCCCTTCCTGAGATGGAGAGGGGTGTTTTTCTCTGAGTGATCCTTCCTTGCCTACTTCTGATCCTGTAGTAGTGCACTTCACACAGACCTGTTCCCATGGTGTCTTGGTGCTCCTCCAAGACATGGGACCTCTCTGAATGTCACCCTCCGCCAGCCTAGCCCAGTCCACAGGGCATACTCTCTGGACCGCTGTCACCCCACCACCACCTTGCCTTGTTCCTACAGTGGGAAGAGCTCCTCCCGACCCCTTGCCTGTTAGCCATCCCAAGCACAAGTGAGGTACGCGGCTCTGTAGGCCACCGCCGCCAGGATCTTTTCCTCCTGGTGATGTGCACACAAGCAAGCACCCGGACTCATTACCCAGCTTCTGCAAAAACAAACAAAAACCAAGAAAACGACCTTTCTTAATCACCACTCTCTTAATCTCTGTATGCCCTCAGTGTTTAAAGATCAAGTAACTAATTTTCCCATGTCTGTTTCCTTTAAGATGGAGTCTCACAATCCATTTTACTGTTTGCTGTTTAGCGTCGGAGGGTTCAGAATCCCATACAGTAGCTTAAAATTTCAACATGCTTATGAACTCTGGCATTTTTACCAGCTGAAAAAGGTCATTTTCTTTTCTTTATCCTACTTCAGGTACCTACTAGCTGTGTGTCCTTGAGCAAGATACATTAACTCTGTGTACCTCCTTTCTTCGTTAGTTGCTTTGAGGATTAAATATGCTAGTATTTATCTGGGCAGAGATTTAAACCATATCTGACACACAGCAAATGCCAAATAACAACCAATTACTGCTACCGTTTTATCAAATTAAAATAGATGCATCATATCAAGGGCATAGTCTCAAAAGTTGCTGCTGTAAATGCAAAAGTCAGTACTAAAAGTAGAAGTATAAAATTAGCATTGTGCATGAATATATATTTTATCAAGGGAGTACAAAATCTGAATTGGATGAAAATCCTTAAAAGAAACAAATCTCATTTTTAAAGAAGAAAAGGTGTGCAAAAATGTGATAGCATATGTAATTTTATAAGTTTAACATTTTTATCCAATCAATCTTCAAAATATTCCCATGAACATGTTCTGATGGTGCTGCTGGCATTGGTGTTCCTAGCCTATCCTAGCTAGCCTGTCCTGTCCTGCCCTGTTCTGCCCTGTCCTATCCTCTGTCAGCAGTGGCTTGGTTGTATTTGAATAGTATAATATGAACTAGGATTCCAGTCTAGAGTTCTTGAACAAAGAAAGGTCAGCTGTTCTCCTTAAAAATAAAAGGGGCAGGCCGGGGATTTAGCTCAGCGGCGTAAGTGCCTGCCTGACAAGTGTGAGGTCGCGAGTTCAAACCCTGGTACCAAAAAAAAAGGAAAAAAAAAAAACACCTAAAAATAAAAGGGCCATTTTTTTTTTTTTTTAGTATTTAGCTGCTTGATAGTTAACAAGTATACTCTAATTTATTCTGTAAACTCTATTTTATGGATAAGGAAAGCATCAAGTAATTTATATAGGATGATCTCATATGGATCTCATCCCAGGACAGTTTATTTTCCTAAAACCCACACATGAATTGTAACCTTTCTTTTTTGTGGAACTTCTAGTGTTGGGTCCCCTAAATAGAGTAGCTAACCGGTTACAGAAAACTGTATATGGAAGGTATTTTATTCTTCCAATTAGTTCCGTATACTTTTTATCTATTTTGTTCTAAAAACTCTACATGGCATATATTCTTAACCTACAAAGAGAAATAAACAACTCTGATCATTCTTTGATGCCTTCTAACATAATTGACAATAGCCAAAGAACTCACAAAAATTGTACTGGAAATCATGAACTGTGCTATACTTACGCAAATTCTTCTTTGCATTGGGCCAAACACTTGTGTGTAACTCGGAGCAAACAGTAACCAGATTCAGCCACAGCAGATGAAGGAAGGATCTAGGAATTGACTTCTCAGTGTAGGGGTGAGGGTGTGATAAATCTTAGTACCTGCTTCCATTTAAACATACATGTATCTAAAAGTTTAATGCAGCCATAAATCTCATCTTTTGGGGGGGGGCACCGGGGATTGCACTCATGACCTCACGCTTGCCAGGCAGGCGCTTAGGCCACTGAGCTAAATCCCCAGCCCAAATCTCATCTTTTTAATGAGATCATGGAAATCATTAGGTGAAATAGTTTGTGTAACAACCAGATACCATTATACCTAACAATGACTGCAATTATCTATAGTTATAAATACTTACAATGAAAGTTACTTCTTGTGAAATTACCGTGTCAGTATCCTGCTTAAAATCTGCCCTGCTTCTCCGGCCTTTCTGGTGATCTGAGTTGAATAGTTCACCATTTACCGTTTCATAAAGTCATGGCATGTTTCATGAGAGTTAAGAATGAGAGAACTAAGCAGAACAAGGGATGGAGCCTGGCATCGTGGAATGAGGAAGCACTTAGGAGTCACCCAAGACCAGTGCGAATTCCAGCTTGGTCACGTAGAGCTGTTACGCAATCGCTCTGAACCTTTTCTTCCTCGTGTCCCAATGCGGGTGATGACCACCGTCCTGTAGAGTTACTAACCCCCACGGCATCGTGTCAGCAAAACAACCAGCACAAGGCCAGGGGCACTTAGTGGTAGCTGTTGGTTTTATAATTTGATTTCTTGAGCATATGAGATTAAAACATAGTTACACACAGTGTGTTCAAGGTTGAAAACAAAGGCCTCTTAGGAAGTACCAGCAAGAAATACTGTGGCCAAGCAGTGTCACCTTGAGGTAGCTTAACTTCGCTGCATTTCTAGAAGCAACAGTAAGCGGCAGGTTGTACGTGGAAAAGCCAGTCATCAAAGTGCCGTTTGTATCTGTGGGCATATCCTTGGTTCAGTGAAAGGCCGGTGAGGGTAAGTGGGATAATAGATGCTTGTGTCAGTACTTAGGGCTGGACCCTCAACCAGGGGAAGAAAAGGAGGCATTGATACGCACTCAGTATTTGTCTCACTTAATAAACATTTGTTGATTTCCTAACACTAAAGATGCGAAATAAAGGCAATGGCAGGTACCCTCTAAACTGTTCACTTTGGTGCTCTCTTAGATTGAAAAAGCCTTGGGCTTTGAAGTCCCATTGTCTCCATTACTAACTCAAGTCACTGTCTTTTGTATCTCTTTTAGATACTCATATGCGCAGTACCTGCTATGGTGGAATCAAGAAAGGAGCATGTGTGCGTCCTTTCCCTGGAGCAGTGACCAAGTCTGAGTGCTGTTGTGCAAACCCGGACTATGGTTTTGGAGAGCCCTGCCAGCCGTGCCCCGCTAAAAATTCAGGTAGTCAGCCATGCCAGGTCCACGCCTGCAAAAGAATCTGGAGGTGCAACCTGGAATATCTGGCAAAAGGACATCAGCTCTCAAGTGTTTTGCCATACTTTGAATTGAAGAAGAGAAACTCAATTTTGTGTAGCTCTGAGAGGTATACTATAAGGAGCTTTGGGCAGGGAGAGAACACAATAAATAGAAAAATCTATTTGCTGATACAGTTATCAGTGCTACACAGATTTTTTTATGAATATGTTAGCCTTGATTTCTGTAATCTACAATGTCATTGTGATTACAATTTGCTCACTGCTTTGAAGGTCATAAATACCCAAGAGCTCAATTTAATTTTTAAACTCTTGATGTGGTATGGTCTCAGGCTGCGTGTGGTCTGTCCGTAGTGCCCGACTCTTAACGAGTTAAGATTGACTCATTCAGACTTTGACTAAGGCTCTAGTGAATATATATGTAAGTACGGTGGGGGGTTCCAAAATAAACACCCCTATTTTTCCTTAAAACTTGGAGATAGTTGAGAATACTTGCAGGCAAACATATAAGTTGCCGTTTAGTATAATTAATGCCTTAAATGTCACATAAACAACTCTCAGAGCCCAAAGGCTGCCTGCAGCAGATGGAAAAGACTCACAGAAGGGGAACATTTAGCTTGTTTTAAGAAAAAAAAAAATTGGAAAAAATTTCCAGTGGGAGATGGGAGGAAAATATTCACAAAGTTGATGATTTGTAGTTCTGTTTAAAATTCTGAAATAGATTATCCAGACATTGACACAATTTGTTGCATATTGAAGAATTACTATGACCTTTTTAAAAAAAAAAAAAAAAGGAAGAAGATCTTGGTCTAAACTGCCTCTAAACTGGAATACATATTATAATACAGGTACTAAATTTGGTTTAAAACTAAATAAAAAGTTAATCGAACAAATCTCAAAACTGTCCTGTATATAAATGAGAATTTAGGGTATGATAAAAGTGGCATTTTAGGACTGGAGCTCAATGTAGAGCACTTGCCTGCTGGGCATGCAGGAAGCCCTAGGTTCCGTCCAAGCAGCGCTCGCTCCCTCTCCCTCTGCCTCTCCCTCTCTCATACACACACTTGAGGGCATTTCAGGTCAGTAAGGGAACATTAACTAGTGAATATTGATAACTTCGGGGAAAAAATAAGTTAATTCCCTACATTAAACCTTAAAACTGATTTTTATGTAAAATATATAATTTGTTATTATTTGTAATGGGGAGGGTCTTTAGGCAGACACCAAAATCTAAAATTTACATGTAAATTGGAAAAAAGTTTTCATATATCATCTCTTAACCCATAAGATATTTACATTAATCGGTAAGGAAAGGTGAGGTCATTTATTTAAAAAAAAAGTGTAATATGCAAACAAGACTGCACAAAATGGAAGCACAAGTAATTGATTTCCATATAAAAGATGCCCATTTTTTAAAAAATAAAAAAAAATACAATGCCATTTGGTTAATAAAGTTATGGGCAGTTGGGTGCAGGTGTAAAGAGTGGGTACCCTTACACTACTGATGACAGGGTGGTCTGGGGGCAAGGCAGAGAGGCACTGGAAGCCTTGATAAAAGAGAACAGGGCTAGGGATTTAGCCTAGTGGTTCAAGTGCTTGCCTGGAAAGCACAAGGTCATGAGTTCGATCCCCAGTACCAAAAAACACAAAAAAGACACAAAGTTTGAGAAGTTTTACTTATAAGTGACTATCCTAGTGATATAAGTGAACTTTATATTACATATTATAGTTGCTCAAATTTGAATAAACCTAATTTCATCAGTAAGAAATTGGAAAATCACGATGCCTCCGCATAACAGAGTAAAATACTGCGGCCTGTTAATGGGACTTTGAGAAGCCAGGCCTGGGCAGTGCCAGGACCACAGCTCCTCCCACCTACAGGCACTGCCGCCTTGAGCAGTTACTGGCTTCTCTGAGTCCAGTTTTCTCTTTTGTAAGAGACAGCAGTGGCACCTAGTTTATAAGATTAGGAAGATTAATTGTTAGATGTAAAATGGTAGAACAATGCCAAACACTGCGCAAATGTGTTCATAAACTTTGACGATGCTGTGTTTTACTAGTGAAAGAAAAGAGTCAAGTCAAAGGACAGTTTCAGTAATACACTTTGTATTGGTTTTTAAAGTCTCTCTATGTAGATGTATTGATAACATTTGTCAATATATTAGTGATATTCAGAGTGATTGTACAAGTGATTTTTATTTACTTTTTCTTACACATCTGTGATTTGGGAATTCTTATTTATGTGCTAGAAAATTGTATACTTTTTTTCATCATAAAAAGTAATACATACAATTTTTCCAAAGAGTACTTTTGGAGTTGTATAAATGATTTGTATATGAGCCAGGTATAACTTAGCTTTTAACTTTTCTATTTGTTTTTATCACATAGCTGAATTCCATGGCCTTTGCAGTAGTGGAGTAGGCATCACCGTGGATGGAAGAGGTACTGCCCCTCAACTCTCATTTGCAATGACTGTATAGCTTCATAGTTATCATATGCGTGTCATTATAGTTACTATGAAAATACACTAGTGAAAAATGAGCTTATTAAATGGGACTTTCCACTTGACCACTTTTCATCTTAAATAAGTATCCGTTAAATGTGCTTTATTAAAAATGTGACTGAAAAACTGCATGCATGATTTTATGGATACAGTTGCTTAAAAAGAGGGTGTAGTTGGTCAATTTTAAGAGAATATTAAATAATACTGTAAGACAAGGTTAGAAAAATTTCTAACTTTAAGAGATATTTAATATAGATCAAGTTCAGGATATACTGTCTTAAAATAATTGGACATCCTTTATGCTTTAGAATAATAAAATGTTTCTACCCAGCTGCAGAAGTAAAATTCAATAAATCACTGATTCCTTTTCTTAGACTTAATATTTTGTTTAACAGAATTCAAGAATAGAATCTTAAATCATGTATGTGTTTATAACTTTAAAGCTTTCCTTTTTAGTATATAGGTAGATTCATTTGTATTTTAAATAGAAATGTAAGATCCCATTAACTTTACATATATATTCTGCTACTTTCACATTTGAGAAGAACTTAGACCAGTACAGATAAATTTGCAGTTATATTGAATTTTCACATGAATCTCTGAAGTCGAGTAAAGATGGCAACTTTTAGAAGGATATTTTTTCCAAATATAAAATGAAACACCTGACATTTCCAGCATATTTAAGAAAGCTTTCCAGCTTCTTAGAAACAGTAACCATCAAAATTCGACAGAGTGAACAAAGTTTGATGTGAGGTCCCCTTTTTCTGTTTTAATTGCTGTGAATGTGCATGTCCAACAGGACCAGCTCCCTTTTGGATTCTTAAGTGGCTGCTTTCTTGGAGCACCTCAGTCCTCAGCTGTCACTGCCCAAGGGCAACAGATAATATCAGTCATATTTCTGTATAACAACAGAGCATCATGCTCTGCAGCACCCGTGTTGAGTGCGTCCTGTCCATTCATTTCAACTTAGCAACAATGAGAAGCTCTTTTTGTCGTATTACTTAGTTAACTGTAAAAAATGATAATAAAACAAAAATAGTCTGTGCCTTTAAGCACCATACAAAGTAGATAGGCCACCCTAGTATTTTTTCATTAAAAACTAAATTTAATTAAAAGTTAAATTTTCCTTTGGATTTTGAGCCAAGAGCTTATAATTGTCCTTTATTAATATCATCATACATGCAGACATATTGCATGGTTTAATTCTTTGACTTCCTGAGAGGTCTTTTCATTTTTCTTTTGACGTACCATTGACATGTCCTGTAGTCCTCAGTTTTATTTTTTCCTTATTTTATTTCCTTTTCCTTTCTGAAAAAAGCAGGCAAATCATAGCTTTGCAGAGTTAAACATCTCATATATTGAATGATCTTTTTTTAAACTTGCGTTTATCAACAAACAATAAAATTTCTGTGAATAGTAAACTTTCTGTGTTTAATTCAGATATCAATGAGTGTGCTTTGGACCCTGATATATGTGCCAATGGAATTTGTGAAAACTTGCGTGGCAGTTACCGTTGTAATTGCAACAGTGGCTATGAACCAGACGCATCTGGAAGAAACTGCATTGGTGAGTTGCACACGCACATATCAGCCCTTTATATAGTTTAATCCATGGACGAAAGGAGAAATAAAAATAAAAACAAATCTTTGACTAAGCATCGTACAGTTTCTTTCTCTTATTATATATACACTGATATAAAATATATATCAAAATCAAACCAGTCGTGTCAACATGATGAGCCCTTGTCTCAATCGATCAGTTAATCAGTCAAAAATATCAACATCAAGTAAGTTTCATTACCTAATAATGAAGAAATTTATTTTGGCTCAAGTTTCAGGGCATAGTTGGCAGGCTCTGAGGCAAAATGGCATGGCACAGGAGCCTGGTAGAGAACGGACAGGAAGCAGAGGGTGAAGGGAGAGGTAGGGAAGTGAAGTTAGCCGTGTGTTCATCAGTGGTGAGTATAGCACCCCCGTGATACTCACCTTACAGAAACTCTGCATGCGATCACATGAGACTTGAGGGGACATCTAGATATAAATCATGCAAAAGGGTACCAGTCAGAGATTTCTAAAACTACACGAATCAAGCTAGTTGTCTTATAACAGAGGCTAAGTCACTTCCTGACTAGCTTTCAGGTACAGTTGAGAACTTGAATACCCTACTGAAAGCACTAAAGTTCAGTGAGCATTCACACATTGCACTTGAGTTATTTAACACCCAAAATCTTTAGGTATATACAGGATTTTTGAAAAATTTTAAACTAGAATTTAAAATTAAAAGTGGAGCCAAATTCCTGTAACAGTGTTCTCATTTGCTAGGGTTCCAGTAACAAACGGTGTTGCTTAAAACAACAGGAATTTATTATCTCACAGAGTGAAAAGCTAGAAAACTGAAATCAAAGTGTCAGCAGAACCCTGCCCTCTGTTGACTGTGGGAGAGCATCTTTTCTTTCTTATTTCAGGTACTGCTGTTTGCCAGCAGTCCTTGGCTTGCACAAGCATCACTGTAGTCACATGGCCATCCTCTGCCTATGTTTTCTGGTCATCTTCCTTTTCTGTGTAGCTGTCTTATCTCTCCATCCACATTTTCCCTTTTACGGACACCAGATGTGATGGATTATCACATCTTTAACTTGTTTTAACTTTATTTCGTCTTTAGAATCCCTGATTTCAAGTAAGATCACATTCTGATATACTGAGGGTTAGGATTTCAGCGTAACCTTTTGTAAGAGACATGATTGAATTCATAGCATGAGTAAATGGGTAAAAATAAATAGTGATGCAGTCACTTGATAAAACATTGTACAGTTACAGGAACTTTTATAGCAGTCCTTAAAATACAATTTAATTTTTAGAATAAAGTTTAATTTTCAAATTTGGAGCAAAACATGCAAAGGGAAAATAGATTTGATAAGACATAAAAAGATAAATATCAGAGGTGATGGAATTAGAGAAAATGCCTTTCTGATCTCGCTTCCATACCTTTTCAGTGTCAGGATATTGTTTGATAAGAGACAATTTTTATTTGAAAGACTAAAATTATAACGTTAAGTAAAAAACTTTTCCACTCAAACTAGAGTTTTTGTTTCTTTCTGTCCTTAACAAACTTTAACTTGTAAAATTAAGAGTGCAGAGATTGATGTAAAAGTCAGCATGAGCTTCTTTAAATGTAAGGGTTAGATGATCTCTAGGCTTTTCTGAGTATAGGAATATATGAAATGCTTCTTTAATTTTCCCTTAAGAGCCAGTTGTTTCTGAGGTGAAAACATAATGGGAAATTAGTGAATACCTTTTAACTACTACTGAATGGATTCTTTTTTACAATTTTAATTAGAAAAAATATTAGATGTTATTTTTACTATACAGAAGTATATAGACAAATTATTTCAACCTTTTAATATTTCATCAGTGCTTTAAAATTTATCTAATATAATCCCATTCCAGAACCAAAAAAAAAAAAAATAAGGTGAATAAAGTCATAATGAGCCCATTCCAAATACTGTACATTTTCCAGGGACTCCAAAAGTTCTTAAAAGTATCCATTAGCTAAGAACGTTCCATTTGAATACTAAATGTGTTTTGCTAATGCTGTAGTATAAGTCAGAGGGGTAAGAAGAAAAAGGAACCAAATGAAAATAGGGTTTTGTTGGTTGCTGTGACACACATGTAACTCTGAGAACCTGCTCTCTGCCCTCAACATCTTTCAGACATTGATGAGTGCTTGGTGAACAGACTGCTCTGCGATAACGGATTGTGCCGAAACACGCCGGGAAGTTACAGCTGCACGTGCCCCCCCGGCTATGTGTTCCGGACGGAGACAGAGACCTGCGAAGGTGAGAACTGTCTTCCTTGCCATCCTCTGAACAGGAAGGACTCAGAGATGCATCAGTGTCGGTTTCCGTGATGAAGCAATGCAGTCAAAAGAGCACTGTGTAAATATTTTCTTCATGTTGTAATCTGTTGGCTGATCTAGGAGTTTCAGAAATAGCATGCATGGACCCAGTTTATAAACACCATTGGTTTTGTTGCACTCAGATACAACATCAACAACATTTTGGAACCAACATTTTGAAATAAAAAGAAAACACAAGAGTGGAAGGAACCATCTTGCTTACTGAAATAAAATATCAGGCTTCTTTTTGTTTAAAATTGTTCCCCTCCCCCTTTTAAAAACCACTGTGACACATTAACCTAGGAACCTGAATTGCAGTGACAAAACTCTTAGGCATTTTAGTTATAAAATAAATGATATCCTAAAAGAACTTAACCTAGAAAATGTTTAGGGCCTAATGATTTCATCACTAATGAAATTTATAGTCTAAGAAAATTGTCCTTTCCATTTGTTAACCAAAAGTATCATGGTGTACATTTCTAATACATAGTGAACATATTCACTGCAGAGTAGAAGTCCATATACATATTGCACCTTGTTACTTTCTACTTCCCTTTCCCCGCCTCTCCCTCCCACCCCATTTGGAAATTTAAGACATATCATTTGGATTTACTGATCATCAACTAGTGTTTAAAAACATCTTCCTTTTCTTTTTTTGTTCATTTGGTTCTGGGGATCGAACTCAAGACCTCGCACTTGTCAGGCAGGCACTCGTGTCACTGAGCTAAATCCCCAGCCCCCACATCTTCCTTTTCTTTTAGCCACTTTTTTTCTACAGTAGAAGGCACTTGGATGAGTTAAGTGCTTAGGGAAATCCTCATTTTCAGTGAAACACTGGCTAAATGTTGAGTACATTCATTTATGTTTTTGTATCTTGATCAAAGTATGACATATTTCAGAATAATCCATGGCACGACTGCTAGTCACTGACCCTATTTAAGTCACCCTGTGTGGGCTTACAGAAAGCTCCCGTAACATTCTCAAATCCAGTTACCACTTCCAAATAGTAACTCGTTTTTAAAGATTCATCTTTAATTATTGTGGAAAAGCTTTCTGTTAAAGTATTTGTTTCTCGGGGATTTCATAGCCAACTACATAGAAAACTACTATAGCAAAATTATGCAAAAAAAAAAAAAAGACGTTAACATTCTCCCTTCATCTTCCTGTTTAACTTCAAAGCATTCTTATGAAGAGAAACAAGTTAGGACCATTGAACCAGATGCCAAAACCATAGATGACTCCGTTCAAGTCAATGAAATGTAATTACAAAGTGCAAGTCTAAGTTTGGGTTGATTTGGAGGGACCGCTGGAAAACAGTAATTAGCCCAAAGAAAGAAAAAATGAGAAAACAAAACCCCAACATGAAACCTCATTTTTCTAAACCTAGCTGTGATAACTGTTTCCCTCACTGTCCAGCAGCTTTGTAAACTCCGCTAAGTGCTCAGCCCATCAGTTCCGAGGTGCAGTACTTGAAGATTCCTCTTCACTATTGATGAGCAAGGGGCTCTTAAGAATTGAGGCTGTGTATGGACTTATTCAGTCTCTCTTTTATTTTTTTTTTTCCTGGTTTTTTGAGAAAGGGACTTACTATGTAGTTCAGACTTGTCTTGAACTCCCTCTGTAGCCCAGGCTGGTCTTGAATTCCCAGTGATTCTCCCGCCTCAGCCTCCTGCGTGCTGGGCTTACAGGTGTGTGCCACCATACTCAGCTCAGGCTCTCTTTGTAAACCTGCTCGGGGTTCTCTAACATGCTTGACTGCAGAGTCTATTTTCTGGTATCCACTCCTACTTCTAACACCCATTATCCTTGCACTGAGAAAGGTACTATGTGAAGAAAAGTCATCTAGCCATGTTGTGGAGGGATGAGAAATGAAATTTTTTAAAGTTTTTTCTGTTCCTGACTTTTTGCATTTCCTTCCCAGTGCCCTTGATGCTTTCCTCTATTGCATGTTGGTGAATGTGCATCTGTTAGCGTCTCAGGAGACGCTGAATGCCAGAGCAGTTTTGAATTTCCTCTGGACTGAGCAAGGATACCGTTGACTACAGTGGTGCCTCAGTCCACGAACTTAATTCTCTCCAGGATTGTGGCCACAGAATTCACTCCATGGTTCTGGTTGCAAATGGAATAAATTCTGTGACCAGAATCACGGGAAGAATTGAGTTCGTGAACCGAGGTGCCACTGTGTTGTGACTGGTTTCCCCATCCACAGTGATCTCCCTGGTGCTGTTGTGGGAGAGACCAAGTGGAAACTGACATGAGTGGTTTCTAATTCGGTGTGGTATGGGCCCCCAGTCATCGGGGATTGCGTATGGCCTACTCCTCCACTTTAGCAGATGAGATGAAGTCCAAGGTACTGAGAGCTGAACTGCAAAGAAGTAAAGTTAGAGACTCCCCTGCTTATGTGTCAGTTAAGGAGAGCAGAAGCTGCTGCTGATCGATAGCCTACTATTAAGTGATCGTATAAATACTTAGGCACATCAGTAGCAAATCAGGCAAGAGTGAGGATTAGAAAGTGGCCTGTGTTTATTTGTTTAGCCAGTACTTGTTCTTGATAGAGCTGAGCCTTCTCTGTAATGTAAAAGCCTTTTTTAATCTGTCATTCATAGGAAAGAAGTTCGTGCTACATCAAGCAGAAATGACACAGATATTTTGACTCCAACCTTATCGCAATGGTAGAAATAAAAATGATTTATAATGGAAAACCTATTATTTATAATGGAAGACCTATCCAAGTGACTGAGTTCAGCACTTTTTAGCCACCATTATTTGCATTTTATTAAGTGTTTGTGAAAAAAAAGACCTGGTGGCCACTGACCTGTTTGACTGGGGGCCGCCCCCATTGTAAGCTTGTCCACCTGAGTTGGTTCTCTTCATTCTGTTCTTTAACTCATTTCGCAGAATTCTACAGAGCATTCCTAGCAGATTCACCGCCGATTCTAGCTTTCTCTGCGTATGTTTACCCTGCTGACTTTGTCACTGGTATTTCTAATAGGCTATTTTAAATATGTAATAAGTAACCTTAATGGTAGAGGAAAATGCCTCACTATTTCAGACTGAAGTTACAAAAACTTTATTTTACATTTTTGTTTGAGCTCTGAAAGTCTGTGAAAGTTAACATTTTTACAGCAAGTACTGCGGTTTAGATTGTGTTTCCAGTGACATAACTAGTTAAATGTAAACCAGATGTGCTTTGAAGTTTATTTCCAGGAATGTACAGTGAACTGTTTCAATTCCTAGTTCCGTGATATTTATAACTTAAAAACATTGTATTTAAAGGAAAACGGAATAATTGATATTTGTAGTTGTCATTGGGTATGTTTATACTTTTTCGGTTCATCGTTGCTTACTTTAAGTAGGGTTTTTTTAAATACGATACTGACATTTTTCTTTTCAAATGACTTTTCACAAATGAAATTAATACATGAATTATATATGCTATATCCTTACATTAGTTATGTGCTTCCTTTTCATTATCCTTTTTGTGTTACATTTTTATGGAAGAATTTCAGTACTCTGAAATATGTGTTTTCATCATAAATCTGTACTGTATTTATAAAACCTGCTTTTCTATTCTTTTAAGAAAAATTTTTACTGCAACCAACCTGGAAGCAAAATGCATTCATCTTTCTTCAATTTCTGTTTCACTAATTAGTTTAGAAACATACTTCTTGGATAATTTCACAGGAGCACTACCTGTTTTCTGCATCAATTTTTAAATTTGCACTTCAAGCATACCAGCTTCAAAATCAACTGTAAGCCCAGCCTTTTCAAAAATCACTTTGGTTTATATTTGACTTGAGACATTCAAGAGTAAGCATTAGTCTTCTAGTTACTCATTCACATAGTTTTTTAAAATGGGAAACTGTTTTACATTAAATTCAAAGAAATTTTTAGAGGAAAAAAGTATCCGGAAAAAAAACTGAGAAACCTTACTGTCCAACATAAAATATATTGAGGTATGTTGGCCTGTTTCAGATAATTAACCAAGTGAAAAAAGGGGTCTTTGTGCCACTTCTCTAAACCATGTGGCTGGATTTATTCAGAAACTGTCTTTGAGATGTTCTTCATCTGAACTTTAACTGAAGCTCATATTTATTTTTCATTAACTCAAGTATTCAACTGCTTAACTTTACAAGCTTGAGATTTCCTTTAGTCACCTCTCAAGAAAATAGGCATATTGTAATTCTATTTGCTTCTGAACATCTACAGGAATTGTTTAAATTATGGGTATGTGATTTGATTAGGTCTTAAATCACATCATTGACTACAGCAGCCTATTGGATGTAATTACTTGTTCCTCATCGTGTTTTCCTAATATTTGGGGGGGTCCTGGGAACTGAATCCAGAACCTTGCATGTGTTAAGCATGCTTTTACCACTGAGTTATACCCCAGCTCTAGATTTTTTATTTTGCTAAAATTAGTTGTATTTAAAATAAGTTGCACCAGGCTAAACTTGTAAAACTCAAAGGCTAAAGAAAAAGGAAAACTGATAGAAACTAGAGGAGAATTCTGTACCCAGCTTGAAAGTTTCTGTCCTTATTTCCTGAGTCAGATCCATCAGTTTGGAGTTAAAGTCAGCATTGTTCTTTTTTGTCTTCAAAGTCTCGAGGACCCCTCAGTGACAGAAACAATCAAACTTTGTTTGTGCACAGCGTGTTGCACCTGTAATTACATCTTCTTATGGGGAAAAATCTAATTCAATTTATGGAGTTGGAGTAATGTATTATAGGAACACAAACTGAACTCTTCCAGCCCAGACTATGGGCTGTCCCCCATAATCCTACTGAGTCCCCTGCCTTGTAGATGTGTAAAATGCATGCCTCCATTGCCCATTCACTTTCTGCCTTGTAGATCCATATTAAAATTACGAGAGCCAAGTTTACCAGACATTCTGGCATAGCATGGCTTGTTGGAATAATATTTTCCAGAAACACATGGCCATTCTAACAGAATCTTTCCTTCTGGACTGCAGATATAAATGAATGTGAAAGCAACCCATGTGTCAATGGGGCGTGCAGGAACAACCTTGGATCTTTCAATTGTGAATGTTCGCCTGGCAGCAAGCTCAGCTCCACGGGATTGATCTGTATCGGTAAGAGTCACACATGGTACCAATATTTAGTTTCACTGCAAAGATAAGCACACACCTCAGGCCTTGCCTTGGATAAAAACAGCAGGGTAAGAGTGAAGCTTAATAGCACAAGCTAAGCAGCCTTTTAATTTTGTTTTTAGATTTTAGAAAGTATTCCTTTCATGTAAGTAGATAAATTATGCTATAAGTTATAAGCATTTCCTTTCCAGGCACATATTTATATTCTTTAGCCTAAAAATGCCTTAGGCCTCAATACAATCAAATCCCTGCTGCCTATGTTTTATAAACAATCTTCTATCATAAAAATGTGTTGGAATTTGGATTCAGTTAACAAGACACAAATTTTGAAGATTTTAAATTTTAAACAGAGAGAGGAAATGTACTTTTTCCTTTCTCACATCAATCATAAAGTTATACGCTCCAAGGAAGAGAAGAAAAGCATTTTCTTGCTTTGGGAAATCTCTGAGGAAGATTCCAAACCTTCTAAACTTAATGTCTTTTAATGTGACTCCAAGCATTTTAAGGTCAGTTCTTATTAATAACGTAGGATGTGTGTAACACAAGGTAGACTGCTCTGTCACTAAAAGGAAAAATTCAGCTTGAATAAGAGAATCAACTTTTGTGATAATCTTCCTTGGCTTCTGCTGTCATTTCATTTGCCTGTACCCACCTTCAAATTGAACTAATACATAGTCCAGATCGGAAGATATTTCAGTTTTACAAAGAGCTAAACCAATCGACCGATTTTTGTTGATTTGCAATTTAGCCAAAATGAATTTTTAACATCGTATTTGTGAAATACCATCATACTTTCAGCATTGCCTCTAATGCTAACCTTATGCAGTTGGATGCAGGAGTACCTGATTGTTATAGGACCAGAAGCAATCAAATCCAAAATAATGGATGAAAACTCTGTCTGCAAACTTGTGCTTTTCAGTCCCAAGTCAGGCACAGCTGCCTGGGGCTTTGCTTTCCTATAGAATTTGGCGCAGTGGCGGGAGGGAGCAGGTCAGATGGCAAAGCCAGAAATATTTTTGTTAAAGCACAGTTTCCAGCTGAGATAGAGTCAGTTTATTACACAAAGGAAATGAACTCAGCATTAGTCAATTAATGTCTCAGAAAACCAAATCTGTATGCCACTTGAGCATCAAAGATGTCTTAATTTTTTCTTCATCATGCAGACTTCTATTATTTTGGCATTTTGTCCTCATAGTTATTAATGAAACAAAGACTTTTTATTCCCAAGTCATTATGTCATTCTTCCCATTGCCAACAGCTAAACACCAGCATATTTTTCCCAGCCAGTGTGTTTTGTGTTTTCGTTTATTATGATCAAATTTGACTATTTCAGCCTAGAACCACTCGGAAAGAAATTTACATAATATTTTTAAATTTTAGGTATGAGTTTTTCTACTTTTTTTCATTTAAAAGATAATTCTATTAGAAAAAAGAAATAGAAGACAATAAAACATAGTCAGGAAAAATTACGAATGTATTTTTGAGGCCTTTCAATGGGTCTACTTGATGATTAGGATGTGGCTTCCTTTTCCAGTGTCCAGTTCTCAAAATTTTGAAAGAAATAAAAATTATTCTGTAAAGTACTTGAAAAGACTTTTGCATTGGATTCAATATCATTAAATGCAGTAAAACCAAAAAGTTGATTAATCCTTTCTGCATTGTATCACCCTGGTTTGATAGCTTGGGGTAACGTAT
This sequence comes from Cuniculus paca, assembly GCA_004365215.1. Classification (NCBI taxonomy): domain Eukaryota; kingdom Metazoa; phylum Chordata; class Mammalia; order Rodentia; family Cuniculidae; genus Cuniculus; species Cuniculus paca. The sequence goes on from RJWT010011248.1 coordinate 22,492, forward strand.
ACAGGTGTCCCTCAGCCTTGGCGTGGGCCTGTACTATGTCCTATGTCCTCGACTTGCGTGGAAGTGATAAGACAGTGACCTCATTGCTGTCAAATCTACTTATCTATTCTCACTCTTCACCCTAGACAATTGGCAGTGTTTGGCACAACTCATCACTCGCTCTGTCTCGAGAGGTCTTTTTGATTGTTCCCTGTCTTACCCCTTCATTCTCTGGCCCATGTTTCCCATTTCTTTCCTGACTGTTCTTTATCCTGCTTGTCTCTGACCTGAAGTGTGGAGATTTTCCACCAATCATAGTGGACCTCTTAGCTTCTCTGTATACCCTCATGCTTTGATGGCCTTCTACACTGACCCTCAGGCCGATTGCTCCATCTGCAATCTCTCTGCTCCTCCTGGCTTGTGTTTTCACCTGTCTGCGGACATTTCCACCAGCTGTCTTACCGACATCTCCAACATAACATGTCTAAAACCAAAGTCCTGTCTTCTGGCTCAAATCGGTGTTTCACTGAAACATTTCCATCTTGGCAAACGGCAACTCCATTCTTCCAGCTGCCACCCCCAGATCCTTGGCATCAGCCTCGATACCTTCTTCTCAAACTGTGCATGAAATCCATCCGTCATTCGTGACATTGATCGTTTTTCAGCCATTCATTGCCACTACCATGAACACCCAGACTGCTGAGGGCCATTCTTCTTCTGTTAATTATTACTACAGGCTCTACCTTACGTCCCCTCAGCACACCCACGCATACTTACTACCCTGCAGTCTCTTTCGCATATAGTTCCCAGGTAATCCTTTTTAAACCCAAGTCAGCACATGTCATTGCTTGTCTGGAAACCCTGACTGTAAAAACCTTTGCTTTTCCACACACTGAGAGAGAGAGCCACACTCCTTGCCAACGCCTCTGTCACTCAGAGCTGTCACTCCTGCTATGTTAGTCTCTCCCCAGACTGCCTCTTGCCCTCTCCA
>RJWT010011249.1:0-23469 GCA_004365215.1 Cuniculus paca
TGTATTTAAGAGCTTTCAATTTAAGAAAAATTACAGTGATACAAATATTTGTACCTCAAGTTTAGTTTTCTGTAGTACACTAATCAGATGAGAGAGATAAATATTTTTGTTCATTCCTTGTTATTTAGTATTTTGTAGTTGTCATTAGTAGTATTTAAGCCTGATTGGGGTGAGTCTGTGGCCTCCCCTTGTGAAAACGTACCATCTTTAGCTCCCAAATTCATAGATTCTTATTAAGCAGAACTTCCTTCAAAAAAGAAAACTTGAATTTCAGAGCTCTGTTTTTAAAAGTAAAACATTGAAGACTATCATTTTCTTAGTTTAGTGGTCTTCATGTTTTCTATGATACATAATGATAGGATTTCATTTTTTCAATGTGACGCCAGATTGCTTTGATGAGTGTTGTGATATATGCATGCATCATGTTGCATGAGGTTGTATCAGTGATGTTCCACATATATCTTGGTTACGGGCTTTTGTTATTTAAGAAGAGAGATTTGTGGTTGCTAATCTCCTTGTACCCTGACATGAAAAACAGTTCATGGTACATTTTGAGGGAAATTGTGTTTCACTTGCTATATTTTCATGTACTGAATGATTTATTTAAAACGAACATTAGCATGAAGACAGCATCTTGGAATTCTATTGTTTTCCCCTTGATCAAAAAAGAAAAACCTTAAAAGAGTCCTCTATGAGGGGATATAGCTCAGTGGTACAAGCGCCTGCCTGGCCAGCGCAAGGTGGTGAGTTTGATCCCCAGAACCAAAAAAAAAAAAAAAAATTCTCTATGAGAGCGTTTCTAAAGAGATAATTACCAGAAAGAAGACTTACACTTTTAAAATTATTTCTGCTTTCCTTGAATTTGTTTACTTTTTTTTTTTCAAATATTGTCTATATTTGAATGTGGAGTCTACCTAAATTCTAAATAAATCTTAGGATCATGCAAAGAAATACTGCATAACATTTTTGGGGTCACAGATTCTTCAGGCACTTGAAACAGTGTCTATTTGAATCCCTACATTAGCAAAAATATATTTACATAGATCAGTCTGTACTCAGATGACTGAAGAAAATTTTTTACCTATGGACCCTGAGCTGGGTGTGTTGGTGCATGCTAATAATCTCAGCATTCTGGGAGGGTGAGGCAGCCTGGGCAACAGAAATTTAGCAATAACCTGTGTCAAAAAAAAAAATATATGAAAAGGCTTAGTGTGAAGGTTCTGGGTTGAGTCCCTAGTACCACAAAATAAAAACCCTAAAACCTTCCTTAGAAGGCTACCCAAATACAGAGTTTACTGTACAGTTAGAAAGTTATCTCTAAAACATAATTAAATATTAAGAGTTACTTTAAAATTTCTTTATATGCAGTTTAGCATTTGTGGTATACATTTAGATTACATAAAGCCATAGAGTTTTATAAGTGGGTTAAATAATGAGCTGAATATAATTTATAATTTGCACTTTTTCATCTGATAACTACCTTATAGCTGCTATACTTGACAGTACACTATTTTCCATCAATGAAGAAATGTGTTAATACTGTATATTTATCCAACTGCTGAAGTTCTTTTTCTCTTTCTTTTTTTTTTTTTTTTTGTTGCACAAAAATAACTTCCCAGATAGGTACTGCAAAAATGCAAGAAAACACACAACCATTCCATGCATATCCTTTTATTTGGAGGAGTAATGCTGAGCTTTTTCAAACATTAAAACTAAATATAACCCAAGAGTGACTAGCTAAGTGGAAGTGTGCTGTGCAACTTGTAAAGCAAGTTGTATGTTGAAATAGGTAACTCTTGGGACGTGTAAATAGCTAGAGAAAAATTTAAGAATTTGACCACATATTTCAAAGGAAAAAAAAATGTTCTTTGTAGTTGTAGAGAATAAAAGAATAATGACCATGGGTTGAATATTAAGGGAGCTATGGGATATCTTAGAATAGAGAAGAAAAGAAGTAAGTTTTGAAAGAAAAAAGGGAACATAAAGTTTATGCCAATATTAATAGTGGTCTTGAAGAATTTAAAAGGTAAAGGAGCTCTTTGGTTGGGAAACTGTTCTTATTTTGTCATTCTTTTAGTTCAGATCTATTTTGGTACTTTGGTTTGTTATGAACTTTAGTACTATTGTGGAACAATTAATAAATAACAGACAACCGTGGTGAACTTCTGTTTACATTCTCAATCTAGGAAAAAGATGGCTAATCTTTGTGTTTATATGTTAAATCTTTTGTTTAGTCAATCATAAAATTACACCACTTCCATTGGTTGGTAAAGAATTTTAAAATTTTTTCTCACCAGTCAAAATTACTCTTTATGAGTGATCAAGTGAATATGCGTAGATCTTGGGAATTAACACAAAAGCTCTTAATCCACATCATCCACTCACCAAAAGAGAAATTTACAAGTATAATGTATAAAGGCTTTTTGTATCGACAGAAAGTGTGAATTCTTTTAAAAAGTTGGGGAGGGGAGAGTTGGAAAACAATAATTATTTCTCAAATTTTGCCTTAAAATTTTCCAGTTTTAACTGGTGACTAGCTCATTAGTATATTTCGTTTCAGTTGAGAATTTGTTGGGAAATTAAAGTTTTAAATGAGAGCTAACATTTTCATATTGGGTTTGACATAAATACATTTTTTTTAAAGCCCAGAAGTGACATTTTCAGACTTAACTTTTAAAGAGTGGATTGCAAAATTAACATCATCAGCAATATAATAATTTTATGTTTGCTTCTGCATAAATAAGGCTCTTCCAACAAGGAAGCCAAGTGCAAACATTTGAGAGTTCCTTCTTTTGAGCGGATAATGAGAACTGTGAGAGTATCATTATGGGTCTTCATGAATAGAAAATCTATGACCCTAATCCTTTAATGGTGGAGCTGGAGAGGTTTGCAGTTTCTTATTTAGTGGCCCAAAACAAAAATGAGTAATATAGGTTAGAAAACTTACTGAAGTGAAACTGAAAAGTTTCTGCAAGTTAAAAAGGTATAACAGGGCCAGAGATTTAGCTCAGTGGCACAAGCACCTGCCTGGCAAGTGTGAGGTCATGAGTTCGATCCCTGGTACAAGGAAAAAACAAAAGTATAACAATAAAAGTTAGGAAATTGTTTATGTTTTGTTGATCCATTATGAAAATTTTATTTTGTTGTGAGCACATTAAAAGCTGAGCAAGATTCATAAATGCATTGAAACGTTTTAAAAAATTGTCCTTGTACTGATTGCCACTTTCGTTATAAGTAGCCTTTCAGTGAATGTCTTAAAATTGTGTTACTCTATTAAGGATTATGGTGTTGGTTTGGTAAATTACTGAGGAGTTTTAGTGCTTTAGAGTTGAGGGACAGCTGCAGGAATTCTAAATGTTTAATTTTTTTCAGGAAGTTCATTAAGATATTATACAAATTTTTATACTCAGTCATACTTGGAATGATTACCTATGTATTTTTTAATAGTGTTTACATTAATTATTTGACTAATCTATTAAAGGTTTGATTTAGAAAATTTACAAAGGTAGTCCAAAACCATTACACTGGCTATTTAAATTGCCTCTTGTTTTTATTAAGAAGTTAGGTTATGTCTACACTTAACATAGATCAGGATTTACCTGGAGGAATATAAAAGCCTGTGAATAAAAATGGTGTAAAAAACAATTAAGACTTGTGACAGATTCATCTCTGAAAGGGAAGGAAGGACTATTGTGTAAGGCCAGAGTAAAAAATATCCAAGGAGATTAATATTAATGAACATGTTTACCAGTGACTACCTGAAAGACCTTCAAGATTTGAATGAGATACATTTGGAAGACCGGTAATAAAGATAAACTGATAATGAGTTCCTGTGGGTTACTTGTGGTGAATATATTTAAAGGCAAAATTGAAATGTGATTTGGGGAGATTTCTGGAGTGGCTTAGTAAAACAAATAGAACATTACAATGTTTCATTTTGTCCACTCTGATTTTATCAAAACTTTAAATCAATTTGATATTCAGAAAGGAGAGAGGAGTATTTTTTGTTTGTTTTTTTGAGACAGGGTCTGGCTGTGTCATTCACACTGGCCTTGAACTCACAATGTAACCTAGGCGGCCCTCAAACTTGTGGTGCCTTCTGCATCAGCCTCCCAAGTGCTGGAACTGCAGGTGTGCTGCACCATGCCCACTAGGAGAAATGAATGTTAATGGAGGTGATGGTGTTTTTACTGACAGTGTATGTGTCCTATAGAAAGGAGAAAAGGCAGTGCTTAGGAAAAGATGAGAAAAAGGAATTCCTTCCTTGACAGTTTATTTCTAATAAGGACATTAAAGTCTTCTCTCTTGAAACTTGAGATTTTGAATTACTGTGATTCAGTATACGTGAGTATATTGATTTTTAAAGTATTATGAACAGTTTATTTGTAATAAAACATAAAAGGTAACATTTTCATTCTAAACTAAATATTATGTAATGAAAAGAATATTTTTCACTTTTAAAGCCTTATCCATTTATATATGTAATTGGAGTCTGATACAGTATGGAAGTAAAATTTTATAGAATTGGTTGTATAATTGTGAAATGATTTTAAGACTTCCCTTGATGTTTAATGTTGGTAATTATTTTTATTTCCAAACCAAATATAAATAATACATTTTATAAGAAATTAAGAAATGATCACCCTGAATTATATTCAGTCACTCACTAACTGAACCAAAATTTCCATCTGGAACTAAAATGCAAAAAACATTTTGAACAGTCTGAAAGTACAGTTTGTTAAAAATGTTAAGTACTGTAATAGTTGAAATTTGGGCAGCTGAACATGACAGCAGAAACTCAAAATATATATAGAATTGCCTTTTATTTTGTAGTTTATAAGCCATGTATATTAGTTGTTTAGATGATCAAATTTAATTTCATTCCTTCCCCTTTCTGCTGGCTTTGTAATAAAATATTCAGAATGCAGATTACTAGGGGCTAAATATATAAAAGAGGAAATATATTTTCAGGTGGAATACAGTTTAGAGCAGATGGTAGGGACATTGCTTAGCAGTAAATAAGATTAAAGTGTTTTAGATCTATTAAGATTGTGCCAAGAAAGGGAAGAAGTTTAGTCTATCAATAGGAAGCGAAGCAAGTCAGGAACTGACTTCAGTTTTGTAGAAGCCCAGTTCTGATAAACATGTCTAGAAAATTGAGTTTCACAGAACATATTTTGGAATTCTTTTTTTTTTTTTTTTTGCGGCACTGGGGATCGAACTCACAACCTTGCGCTTGCCAGGCAAGTGCTTAGGCCACTGAGCTAAATCCCCAGCCCTATATTTTGGAATTCTTTGTTCACTTCTCCCAGTGTTTCAGAAGAAGCTACTTTAAATCATTTACTTTCAAATATTGGGGAAATACTGGACAGTGGGTCTTCTTTAGACTATAAAATAAGTCAGCTGTTTTTTTTTGTTTTGAGAAAGCAGTTTTTTCATTTGGTAGATCGATAATGTAGGTCTAGAATGTTTTAAAAAGTGATAAATATTCTGAAGATTAAGGGGCTGCATTATGGCCACATGAAATGAATAATCAAAAATATTTTAGTGTCTTATTTGAGTAGCATGAAAGAAATTATAAACTTAGTTGATACTTTGGAAATTGTTATTCCTTTCTGCCCTTCATTATCAGACCATGAGATTAGCTGAAGCCCATATATAACTGGAAATTATAAAGGAAGTTTTAATCATATTTGTATAAATACAGCATTCTGTTTTAAACTAGGGATCATAAAGATGCTTATAGTTTTACTTTGCTGATTTGTTTAAAATTATCTTTTGTAATAAATCAGGCGTTATGCTATTACCAGTGGCTCTCAAAAGCAAACATAGTTTATCAGTTGGAAATGAAAGATGCTTAGTGCTCTTTTTTTTTTTTCTCCAGTGCTCTTCTCTTCTGTGGTCCTAATTACTTTATCCAAATCGAACTTGATGGACAACTGTGTAGTTTTGATCTTGGGATGTATACTTTCTTCCCTTTAGCTACTTTCAATTTCGTAATTTTCAACTGTTATATTCTATCAGATACCAAATTCAGAGATTGCATATGTATTGCATTAAGTATTAAATAATGATAAAGCAGAACAATAGTGGAAAAGAAGCTTTTGATTATCTGTTGAAATATGACACATTATTATATTTTATTATTTGTAATTATGTTAAGTATATTAATAGTAAATATTTAAAGTTATATATTTTAGCATGTTACATCTCAAGCAAGACTAAAATATGTGTATAAATATATGATTATTGCATTTTGAAAAGATGCCATACGAGTATGATTGGTTAGCACTGGGATTCTCAAAATGTTCATTTCTTAAAGTGTTCCATGTAGTTATCAACCTTGGAAGTAGAAATGGGAGCAATCTAGTGAAATAGGCGTGCACTTTTCATTAACGGACAATTCATCAAATTAGTTCTCTGCATCTCTCATTCCCTCTGAGTGCCTATTGTTTCATCTTTTATCCAAATGCACTCTCTGGTCTAGGGCCTGGCTGTGAAACTTGACTAGCAACATCAAAACCCCCTAGGAATATGTTAGACACATAGTCTCAGCCCACCATAGGCTACTGAATCAGAGGCTGCATTTTAACAGAAACCTCCAGGTACATTACAGTTTGAGAAGTGCTGTCTTAGAACTCTTATGCTCCAACACTTTCTCTTTGGCTTTACTTTTTCACCTTTAATGAAAATCTATCCCATTCCCATAGACTGTTAATTCAAATTTCACTGGTGTGGTTTTATAAAATTGATTCACTGAGCAATTATCTGGATGCCCATGATGGCAGACTCTGGGTGATAAAGGTGAAAAAGGAACAAAGTAAAATACCTTTAAATTCTGAGTGGGTAGCTGGGCAAACAGATACATCCTGTGATGAGTTGAGGAGGAGTGATTTAACATTAATGGCTTGAAAGAAAACTATGGGGACCAGAAAGTGAGCAAAGGGTGTGCTCATTTCAGATAAGGAAGTCTTGAAAAAGGTATTGGAGCAAAGACCCAAAGGAGCTTGGAAAGTGCATGTGGGTGAAGAGAGGTTAGGTGCTGATAGCTAAATTAAAAAAACAAAAAACCAAAAACCAGATAATTACCTGTGTCATAGTCTGCATGTCACTTGTGTGTTGTAGGGAGGTCTTTTTCTATCACTGGTGACATATAGAGGTTCAGGGAGGGAAGTGCTTGCACCACTGGTAGAACTGGTGAAACCTCTTAGTGATTTCAGATCTCTGCTGTGTCTTCTTACTTCAGAGGTCTTAGCCTAATGGAAAGATCCAGATAGAAAGCTTTATAGTAAGGCCCAATTTAAAATTTTGGTTTTCACATTGAATAGAAATAAAGGTTCTTCATCTCTCTGAACCGGAATTTCCTCATTTATAAAGTGATGCTTGTAGCCAGGTATGGTGGGACACACCTGTAATGTCAGCACTCAGGAAACTGAGGCAGGAGGATTGCTGTGAGTTTGAGGCCAGCCTGAAGTACATACCAAGATCCTGTCTCAAAAAACAAAGGGACCCGGGTAGCACCCACTGCATGGGGCAGGTTCACATGACAGTGTTCAAAAGTATTATCAGTTGCTGTTGGACCAGTTTTTAACCATTCCAGGAAATGCATGTCCATTTAAACAAGGGGTCTTGTGGCGGTAAAGACGCCAAAAGAGTGACTGTAAATCAGTAGTTCTCAGCTGGAGGCAGTTTTGCTCCCCAGGAGACATTGGGCAGTTTCTGGAAATATTTTTAGCTGTTGCAAGGTAGAGGTAATTTTGTGTTACTTGCATCTAATGGGGAGAGATCAGGGATGTTGGTACACATCCTCCAGTTCCCAGGACAGTCCCCTCAAAGTAGCAAGTTATCCAGCCCAGAATGTCAGTAGTCCTGGGGTGGAGAAACTGTCCTGAATGGTGTACCATGTTTGAAATAGGGAACAAACGGCAAGATTATTTTGGAATTCTTAGATAATCCGATCAGTCACTATTGAAGAAATGAATACAAGACTTAGGAGTGATTAAAGATTGGGCAACTTTTAGTGAGAAACTATGCAAGAAAAATTTCTTAGGTCTACCCAATTCAGTTATTAAATTTTGAAGCTTATTTGGTTGTCCATTACTCTTTGATTTCTGATTATCGTTTTATCTGACAACTATAAATGGTTAATTGAGCGGTGCCTTAACTGCTCTTAAATTATGAATAAAAATTCACTGATAGAACCGTCTGCAGGATTTACACAAATATCTAATCTGGTGTATTCTGAATAATTTCTAGACCACTAATTATAATGATAGATTTAGGATTATTATATGTTAACTTAGATTTTGAGATCAATCTGATTTGTAATGAGAACAAATCTATTTGTCGTTAACTAAAACTCCCTATTAAAAAAACTCCTGGTTTGTATTAATTTCATTACTAGAGTTACCATTTAAAAATTAAAGCAATTAAGGTAGAGGTAACAGATCTTTCTTTTATTCCAAGAATCTCTCCACCCCTTTGCGTTTGTTTTGAGACAGTGCTTTGCTATGTGGACCAGGCTAATCACGAACTCACTATATGGCTCAGACTGGCCTTGAATTTATGATCCTCCTGCCTCAGCCTCCTGAGTGCTAAGATTACAGGTATGCACCTCATGCCCCACTGGAAGTTCAACCAAGGATCCCATGTATGGTAGACAAACACCCCCGCTAAACTTCATCCTCATCCCTCTTAGGAAACTCTTCCTTTAAAGATGAGCCTTGGCCCGGGGGAGATAGCTCAGCGACACAGCCTCTGTCTGGGAAAGTCCTGAGTTTGATTCCTGGTCCAAAGGGGGAAAAATTAAAAAAGACAAGCCTTACTTTGTAGGCATTATCTGACTATCTTTATGTGATACACAGCTATGGCAGGAGGATTGAGTAGCAATTACTGCTTCATGTGAGTAGCAGCTACTGATTCAAGCAGAAGAGGGTGTATTATGTTGGTAGAAGTGAAACTAAAGTCTAGCCCATCAATTAAAATGTCTGATTTTGAACCTGCACAAACCAAAAGAGCACCCAGATTATTGAACGCCCTGTAATAAGGAATAGAATGTACTGTACAGAATATACATCCTGAGGAATTTGGGGTAGCTTTTGAAAACTACGCAGATTGCTTATGGGGTTGGGTATTTTCATTCACTGGACATCTCCTTTGTGTCAGGGTTCTTGCTGGCTTTGCCTCATTTACTTCTGACAAATTGAGAAGCAGAATAATTTAAATCTCATTTTACAGATGAACAAACTGGGTTAGAAAACTTCCACCAGAGAAATGCTGGAAATGGTGCAGCTTGAATGCAAACACAGTCTTGGCTGTGGTCCCTGTTACTTTCCACCGTGCTCACTGTCCAGGCTGGCATGAGTTTCACCATAATGTGGTAGAAGGTCCAGAGGTTTGAATTCCCCACCTTCAGGACTTTGAGCTACGTGCATTCTGAGGAAACTGCCGAACTTTTCTTGGTTAACTCTTCCATAAGTGTAAAGTGACTATAAAATTACTTCCCTGCCTGTTTCTCAGGACTGCTATGACTATCAGAGCAGAGGACAGAGGAATTCTCTGTAATAGGTAAAGATCTAGAACTCAGTCCTAACCTGTCTGTGTTGTGTAAGAGAGGTTGGATAGCAGAACTGGAATAATAATGTATAGAAGTGGACTGTTTCCATTTTTACTCATTCTGCTTTCACAGAATCTTCCTGTGTCCTATTAGGCCAGTTAGGCAATGTCTTTGTTGTTGTGCTCAGCTGTGTGCAGTTACCCTTCTCTTGTGTCAGGAATTGAATCCAGGGCTTCACATCTGCAGCTGCTGATCCGTACCTTCAGCACTGTTTGTAATTTTCATGTATATAGTGTGTGTAGTGCTAATGCTAATGTTTGGAATTTGCACACTGGGAAAGTTTTATTTTTGTAAGCTAATTTAATAGGAGCAAAAATAAATTATTTTCTATATATATATTTAGATCATTTTGTAGTTTCCACTGGAAAGATGAATATAAGGAAATTCAGCATAAATATTACTACCTTCCTCATTTCTCCAAAGCATGACAATTTATAGAAACACTTGATACTTCTTATCTTGTTTTAGCATTATTCTAGCTTAATACATATTAATAAGTACACAAAAGAAAATATAAATGCTATGGAGTTGATAGAAACTAGTGTTATAAGAGGGTCAAAGAAAGGAGGTATACGGCATGAGGGACACTGACTCCAGCCTTTCCCAACCCTAGTCTATGTCTGTTCCCCTCCCTTTTATTCCCTTGTCCTTTCCCTCCCCTCATCTCCTTGTTTTGCTTTACTAGAGATCAAACTCAGGGCCACAAGGTTGGTAGGCAAGTGCTTTAGCATTAAGCTATGCTCCTAGCCCTCTAATCTAATTCTCTCCATTTTAGTTTATTGGCAGATTCTATTCATTGACCTCAAGAATATATTTCCAGCCATTTGTCTTTTATTTGTCTTATCACATCCCAGGTCCAAACCACCATTATCTCATGTTCAGACTTTCTTAACTTCTCAACTTTTTCCCATTTTCATTTCTGTCACCATATAAACCGTTTTCCTCTAGAATCATTTATGTGTGATTCCCCTGCTATAAACTTCAGCTTGCATCAGAAGCTTCCAACTGTTCTTGGAATAAAATTCACACGTTCTGTGAGCCCTGCATAGCCTGTCTCCTGCCTCATCTTCCCAGACAGCACTCTACTTTCCTGACACTTGGGTTTCCTCTGCTCCTGCAAGGCAAGCCCAATGCCACTTCAAACATCGCATCTGTCCCTCTTGTTCATTATGACATTTGTGGTACTTTGTACTTTCCGGGCACTTGGGAGGTACTCAATAAATGTTTGTTAAATGTGTGCAAGGAGAGCTTTTTTGTGGGATGACTATGGGGACAGGAAGTTGAAGGTAATGTAAGGAGGCCAAGGTCGTAGGAGAGTTTAACCATGGAGTAGGAATCCCAGAGGATACAAAGAGAGGCTTTGTGGAAAAGAGGCATGTGGATAGGAAGGTGAAGATTTGGGGTTTGTGGGGATAATAGGCTGTTTAAGTACTAAGAAATGGGCCACTATTTTGTGTGGCCATACTGCCAACACTTGTGATTTTGAGCAACTCAAAACTTGAAGATTTATGGTTGGGTTAGGGCATAATTACAGAATTCTTCTACCCTAAGTTAGTTTTTCATACATTCCAGGAAAACTTGATCCGGAAATTAAAGTTTTGATTGGAGATGGAAAAGAATAATTTATTGTTGTTTTATTGAAACTTTTTTTCTCCCATGACCCCCACAATAAGAAATATATTTACATCACATATATACAAATCATAAATTGATCTTGTCTCAAAAATAAATAAATAAATAAATAAATAAATAAATAAATAAATAAATAGTGTTAGATGGGACCCAGTAGAAAACAACTTATAACTGGAAAACACTGTTCTAGAAGATAAAGAGAATCACTTCTTTGAACTGGAAGAGAGCTTATCCACATCTGCCCTGACTTTATTTCTTCTGGAGGGAGAGATGAAAAGGAAAAAAACTGTTTGTGAGTCTAGTTTTTACTTGAATTCTTAGGTTCTTAATGTTTTTTGGTACCAGAAATCGAACATAGGACCTCGCACTTGCCAGGCAAGCACTGTACCACTGAGGTATATCCCCAGCTTTTAATGTTTTTGAGTGAGTAAACAAATAATTCAGAACTCCTCGTTTCCATTTCCTTTTCTTAGACTGTTTCTAATAAATGATAAATTCTTTTCCTTTTACCTATTTTGCAGCACTCTTAATTGTCTTTTTTGAGGGAGACATCTTTTGTTCCCATGGGCCATAGATAGGTCTTCAATTGCAAAGTTACTATGCTGTTAAAAGCTAATATGAATTATCCTAAAGAAAGACAAATTTTAAACTTTTTCATGAATTATTCAGAAATTATAGGACAGAACTTATGCAAAATATTTTAAGTTCTAATCCTTTTGATAAATAATTTCCATTACTAGTACAAGCTAAGGTGCTAAAGATAAAACAGCTTAATGAAGATGTAATAGCATTTTTATCTTAAAAAACAAAGTTCAACTGCATACCTCTTTTGGGGTGGGAGGTATTGGGACTGACTCCATGCCTTTGCTCTGAGCTATACCCTCAGCTCATTTTAAATTTTTTATTTTGAGACAGGGTCCTGATAGTTGTACAGGTTGTGCTCAAATTTTCAGTCCTCATGCCTCAGCCTCCCACATTGCTAGGTGTGTGCTACCATGCCCAGCTGACTGTTTACAGTTTTCTTTTTTGTGTATCATATTTATTAAGAAGTTGGAAGAGCCAAGAGAAAAGAGAAAGGGGAAGAAGGGAGGGAAAGAGAAAAAGACAGAAAAAGGAAAAAAAAAAGACATTCAACTGTTAAGCATTTAACATTTTGTTGTATTTCCTGCTGGTTTTCCTTATTCATGTGTATTTTTATCCTTTTTATTATTTGTCTGAATAGTTTTATAATCTTTATTCTTTTGGCATTTTGTTACTGATTTTTGGTGAATTGTTTATTATTATAATAATGAAATCTGTAACATTATAAGTGCTTTTGCGTGCCGTAGTCTCTTTATCTCTGTCTCTATTTTATTGTAAGACCTATAAGTAAAATATAATAGGTTAAATGGATTGAAATTTCTTAAGGCTTTGATATTACTGTGTTGGCCTCCAAAACTTGCACTATATGAAAATGGTTATCTTATGTCTACTGCAGATATTGTTCTAAGAATGTTTCTGTTTTGGTGGAAGGGAAATGCAATCATTTTGGCCAGCATTTTTGTGAGTAGTTTAAAAGTTGTTTTCCTATATTTATTGGCTATGTGTCTTTTGTTAATTGCTCTTCCTGCATTTTTGACTTATCATTTAAGTTAAATGCATCACCAGTGTAACACTTCTTGAAATGTGGCCTAAACTTTCATATTCTGCTAGCTTTCCTAGTGGTCAGTTTATATCAAAAACCTCAAAATATACATGGAGCCCTTGAACCTGTGCTACAATTTTTCTATGGAAAGATGGTACAATAGGCTAGGGATTTAGCTCAGCAGCCTAAGTGCCTGCCTGGCAAGTGCGAGGTTGTGAGTTTGATCCCCAGTGCCGCAAAAAAAAAAAAAAAAGATGGTGTAACATATACAACAATAAGCAAGCATGTTCCTCTCCTCACTGTTTATAATCATAACAGTGAAAAATGAAAACCTTCTAAATATCCAGACAGATTGACTAACCCATTCTACTTCTATAATGTGCAGCCATTAGAAATAATGTTATGAAAATGGAAAGATATTCAACATTTATTCAGTTTGAAAAATAGAGGCTGTAAAATAAAATATAGGATAATTTTCTTTTTGGAAGAATGTGTGGGTAGGAAAAAAGTCTAAAAGGGTTAATAACGTATTATATGGGTGATGGGATTATGTGTTTTTTGTTTTTCGCTTGTTTGTACTGTACATTCTAATTTTTCTGCAGTGATAACGTATACATGTAAGAAGTAATGCCTTGCAAAAAACAAAAGTAGGGTGGTTTAAATTTCATGAAATGTTTATATTATCAGAAATTTTTTTTTTTTTTTTTTGCGGCACTAGGGATTGAACTCATGACCTCGTGCTTGCCAAGCAGGCTCTTAGGCCACTGAGCTAAATCCCCAGCCCTTATCAGAAATATTTTAAAAGCATATTAATGTGAAATTATAGAGTATATTAATACATGGTTACTTTAATTAGAATATCCTATTTTAAAATAAGCTAATGTAAAGTATCTTTAAACACTCTCATCATTTACTTGGAATGTTGTTTACTATTTAAAATGAAAGTGAAATTTAAACTCACTTTCAAGATTATAGATAGGTCTTTTGTTCATATGCTAATATGAAAACATCTTACCCAGCTTGACTTATATTGTTACCAGAGATGTTTCTCTTTCTAAACAGAGATGACACAGTAATCCATTGTCCTTAGATGCTGGGTAGGGTTTTTCCAAACTCTAGAATGGTTCTGTGTTTGGTGATGCATCCTATAGTTTTTATTTATTTATTTATTTATTTTTGTACTGGGGATCAGTCCCCAGGGGTGCTATACCTTTGAACTATATTTTTTTAATTAAGGAAAACAAAATTTTAAAGAGAGACTTAATTGTATTGTCTTTGACTACATGAATATTAAGTAATATGGTAGAAGTTCAAAATTTTAGTTATGTATAACCCGTGTCTTTAATAGATGTTATAATTGTTGCATTCTTTAACATGTGCTGCCTTTACTGGTGCCTCTTGGGGTAATGGAGCCCTGTAGGTCCCTGTAGCTTTAGATGATTTGTGTATCTGGCATTTCACTCCAGTCTTAGTGCTGAAGCCACAGCATCACATTTCTTTTGATTCAGTATTTAGCATTCAGCAGTTATCAAAAGATTGTGCTTGGAATATTACATATACAGAAAATGATTGGCTCATGAAAATGTATCCAATGCTTGATGAAATGTAACTGAAGAGAGGTCTTCATGGAATTGAGAAAAGGGCCAAGTTTACTTAAGTCCTTTGGCATTCTATTTCTAGAATCCTTTCAAGAAAAATCTAAAAAGTGTATTATTTTCATGAAGAAGTTTACATGGAACTCCAGAGCCACTACTGACCACCTTTTAGTAAGCAGAAGCCATGAACAAATTGTAAGATAATTAAATAAAGCCCCCCGCCTCTGTAGTCTGTTGAACTGCCTTTTTCTGCCGTCCTTGTTGGTTTAGATTTCTTTGCAACCCTCTGTGCTTGCTATATGGCTAGTTTGATGAGTCACATTTGTCTCCCAAGTCACAGGAGGTAAGGTTTGCCATAAGACTGCTGTTGTTTCCTCAAGGATATGTTTAGTCTTGCAGTCTGCTTAATTTCTTTGAACCAGTGGTTATCCATAATTCTTCCCATGATTTTTCTCTATTTCTTCCTATTAAATTTATTTAATATCCTTGTTATAGAGTTTGATCCTTAAAGGAATAGGAAAACATAAAACATAATAGTAGACAGTGTAAATGTGTATCAGGGTGATAGACTGTGTGGAAGAGTCATTATGAAGTTAAGTGTGTCACTGGTGGCACCTCAGGAAAAGTTAGGATTTGAACCCACCTTCCCCCAAAGGGCCCAGTAGTTAATGCTGTTTGGTTATCTTCTGTCTGTTAAATGGGTCTGATGAAGACATTTGTCAGCACATGAACCATTAAGTTAGCTTCTCTGAAGAGAAAAGAAGCAGTTTTGCCCAGTGTACACATACCTAGTGAGTTCAAACTGCCCCATCTTCTTCGATCTCATTAAATAGATTCACTCAACAAATGGTACCTAGTAGTTGCCTGGATCTGTCTGAGGTCCTGGTGCTACAGTGGGAACAAAATGAGTGATGTACCTGTCATAGAGTATGTATCTGACATCTTAAAATCTGTGTATTTAAATAATTTTTTTGAGCAGTTACTTCAAAATAATGCTAAGAAAACTTAAGATGTTTTGAGGACACACATCTTAATCTTTCTCCATCACAAGGGACCAAAGCTTCCCACATACTCCTGGGCTGGACCTTCGTGTCATTGGATGTGACACCTGTCCTGTTTCTTCAGTACTTTTTTAACAAATAAAAAAATTATAACATTTTAATCCTATTTATGTATTTCCTGGAACACCTATAATACTAAGTTTCTGAGAATGAACTTTTACATTCACATTTAAATATAATCAAGAAGTGAAAATGTTCATATTCTTTGACTTGTTAATCACATTCTAAGAATTTATTTTAAAATCTAGTGAGATGTAATGTTACTTATCATGGTCTCCCCCAAACAAAAGAAATCCCAAGGAAGGGGTGTAAAAATTATAGAAGTTTAACAGATGGCATGGTTAGTCACTGAAAATTATAAATATGAAGTATCTAACACGGAAATATATAAAACAAAAAGGACAGGACCCCTCATGGCATGTGTTCTTTGAGTGTGATTTAAAATGTTATATATGAGCTGGGTGTAGTGGCACACTCCTGTAATCCCAGCACTCAGGAAGCTGAGGTAGGAAGATTATTGCAAGTTCGAGACCAGCCTGGGCTACAAAATGAGCTCAAGGCCAGCCTGAACTGCATAGAGAAGACCCTGTCTCAAAAAAGAACCCCACAAAAATAAAATAAAAGTAAAATAAAATAAAATTTTATGCATGTATGGATAGGAATGAAGTGTTTAGTGAGTATCAGTTATGAGTAATTTTCTTTTATATTGATCTCTATTACTGTTTCTGTAATATTTGTGCAAAACCAAAACCAACTAAGTTAATATCCATCCATGCTAAACCTCGTTTTGGAAGATAATTGATATGGACAGAAATCTTATTTATTATATTGAATCTAGTGTTTGAAGAGGTTGGGATAGTAAACAGCTGAAATCGAATATTAACATTTATTCTTTCCTCAGTTTCTAGCTAGGCTTTGAATTACCATGACAGTACTATGGAATAGCTATATGTGTGTGTTTGAATGTAAAGCAGAGATTGATCTGGACTGTATTCATCTGTGTATGCATCTGAGTTGTTGAGGTTGCATATTCAGTGAATTGTGTGGATTAATACCAGCACAATATTCTCTCTATAAGTTAAGTCAAAATAGACTTGTATCATAGGTGTAATACACTAAAAGAACCTTACTGTGTTGTAAAACCGTGTAATAATTCAGGGAATGCAAAGTGAATGCACTGCAATTAGTTAAGCTAGGATTGAATCAGCAGTAAAATCTGAGAGGTCTAGATCCGATTTCACACTTACTGCTGATGAAAACTTTAAGTAAAACATTTTCTTGAGAACCAGATATAATAAGAAATAGAGTATCTTAAAATTGCTAGGTTAAGGCAAAATGAAATTAAAATGTCTTTGATTGCATTTCCAAAAATTCACTTTAGAATTAGTGAATTTGTATTTTTATTGTGGCAGTGATAAGAAGTGTAACAGGAAACTCAAAATTACTTGTTAAACTGAATGGACTTGCAGAAGGTTTTGTGACTGGATCTTAATGTATTTAATATCTTATTTTTTTAAAGCATATTTTCAGAAAAGTAGTCTTTTTAAATTACAGAGCAGTTTGAACTTTAAACTGTCAGGATCTTTCTTAGAATCTGTCTGAAATGAGAGGACTTGGACCATTCATCCACACATAATATGTCAATTACTTAGCCTTTTACTGCACCTTATTTAAAAACAGAATTCTGTATTATCGTATAACACCTTAGAGTAGCAGACTGAGATATTTTTACTTCCTGAGCCAGCAATAAACTATTTGTATTATCCTTGAACCTAGTATTAATTTAGTCGCTTATTCATTTAAATGTGAATAGCTTCTAGATACCAGGCACTGTGTCAGGTGCTGTACTACAGTAATAAACTAAGAAACTGATACACTAAGACAGTCAAGGTTATTACTGTCCTAGAGTAACATTCTAGTGGTAGTAGTCAGACAGCAAACAAGCAAGATAACTGGATTGTGATAGATGTTACAAAGGAAGAACACAGGGTAATAAGCTAGAGAAGAACAGGAGTGGGATGCACAGTGGATTGCTGCTCAAGGAAGAGTTAAGATGTGTCTTCAACTGTGTCTCTTTTCCTGATGCTCCTAGAAGCAGCCTCTGAGCCCAATTAGTGCACATAATTGCAGTAGTCAATTAGGGGTAGAGGAGATTAAGGTGGACTGAGCAGGAAGAGGTGCTCAAAACTTATTAGTCAGTTTGACCCAGAAACTTCTGAAACTCCATGATTGACTCTTCAGAGTCAGTCTTTCAGCATGGCCCCAACTGGCTCTACTCCCTTGCAACCATATTTTAAATGTAGGATCCATACTCAGATTTTAACACCCAATGTTTAAGTACAGCATGTAGCAAACATTTACTTTTCTGACTTGTTAAGGCAAGTATGCCTGACTCTATAATTTTTCCACACAAGATGTGTTCTTATTTTGATTAGCTCTGTTATTTGTGCATTCATTCATTCATTCAACAAATATTTATTGAGTATCTTTGAAGTCCTGGGGATACTACGATGAACAATTAACATCAGTCTCTGCTCTCTGGTAGGTTTAGCCTCTTCTTATGCCACTTGACCCTTTTCTCTTTCTTTATACTAATATGTTGTTAATATCACTGCTTAACCTAACACCAATTTTGGAAGAAACTTTTATGTGATGTAAATAGATCTATTTTATGTTCTGCTGTTCTCAACACTTAAACATTATTATTGTCAGTGATTTTTTATTCTTTGCGATGTGGGTAATTTAACTTTTATTAAGGTAATTTTAGCATGTTAGGTTCCTGACTCTTTTGGCCATTAGAGTGCTTTTCTTTGTTTAGGAGCATATAACTACCAGTCCCTGACTGATTGTGCAGTCGTGACATAGCTGGAGTGAAGCTCCAACTTTAAACATTGTGAGATAAATCATTTCCACATTCTTGCTTAAGTGGCCATTTTAGTGTAGAGAAGCACATTTTCTGTGAAAGCCAATGTGAGTGTCTCCTTGACCCAAGGTCTCAACAATTTTTAAGCAACATAGGTATGATGGTTTAGAAAAAGCTTAATAGATTATTTTTTAAAAATTAGAAAATTAGTAAAAATAGAAATTTTCCCTTTGAAATTATAGACAGGAGCATTCATTTGAAACAGTATAATTCATATATATCATAATGAAAATGGACCCCATTTTCCTTCCTTACTATGTACTGACATACAGGAAGAACTGTATGAGTTTACTAAGCATTGCTTAGCCATCGCTCCATTGCCCTAACCAGATTTCTGGGATTCTATCAACATTGTGGTCTGGAGACAGTGAAACAAATCTGTAGTAGAAGTTAGTAATTCTTTCCCTTTTGAAGTGCTTTTTATAACAAAAATTGTGTCCTTTCATGCATACACATGAATGACTGATACCTGTGTGAAGGCAGAGTCTGTATTCAAGGTTAAGGCTCATTGCCTGCTCTGTTTATGGGGATGGTTGACTCTTTTTGGTAGCACACAGAAGCAAGAGGGAAATCCTCCCCCTCTTCACCTTTCTGGGAGATCTGTGTGTCCAGCAGACAATTGTCCCCTAGATGCATGAGGTGTGAGAAAAAAAATATTTTCAAGAAACACCAAAACAAAGGCCTCACAACTGCATACTTTCCTGCCTTTTGGTCCAGGACCCAAAGTTCATCTAGAAAGGATTTACATGTCTTCCAAAAAAACAGGGAAAGTTTCAGAAGGTGAGCCCAGTGGTATTAAAAAACCAAGTTTTACCAGGAAATAGTAGAGACTTGGGACCCTGATCCCCAGGGCCAATTTCTTATTTATTTTTTATTAGTATGTTTCTGATGCATAATCAATACATTAATCATGGACCAGTGCTGGTTTCCTGAGGGGAGGGCCTGGGCCAGGAGTGTTGTGGAGGCAGAGTCCTGTGCCTTCTGGATCTGACTGCAGCCTGGAGGTAGGAAGCTTGAAGCCAAACTGAGTATTCAGGCCTGCAAACACTGGGCAAGCACACTGCCCAATTTTTCAAGGACAAAAACTTCAAATAAACCCTTGATAATTTAAACAGTATTTATGTGCTGACTTATTATATAAAGAGCAAGTTCAAACATTATGTATACTGTTTCCTTTTTAAATTATTAAAAGAGTGATATTATAAAAAAGTAAAAAATACTCATGCTATTTTTTCTACATGCAAATATATTTGAGCATGATTATAGTCATAATGCACATATAATTTAACATTTTTTCAATATTGTGATAGTATTCATAATTCATTGTAATGACCAATATTTCATTAGGAAGATGCACCACAGTTAATAGTTTACCTATTATTGGACATTTAGGTTGATTTTGATTCTGTAGCTAGGTTTTTTTTTTGCTACTTAGGATTGGGATTGTACCCAGGGCTTTTGTACTGAGCTACACCCCTGGATATTTTCATTATTTTTTAAAATTTTGAGTCAGGGTCTTGGTAAGTCTCTGAGTTGCCCAGGCTTTGCTCAGTTCTCCTGCCTCAGCCTCCCAGAAGGCTGGGATTAGAGACATGTGTCACTTGTAGCATCTTTTCCTTTGGGTCATTCCTTAGGATTAGTTTTCAGCAATAAGATTACTGTGTCAACAGGAACAGACATTTTTATGACTCACAATACCCATTGTAAATTGCTTTACAAAAGGTTTGGCCTTTTTCTTTGCCCAATTTAAAGGTGAATCATCAGCCATGAGCCAGTGCTTACATTTTTGGCAGTTAATTATTATTCCCATATTAGGCAGAGAACCTCTGTGCACATCTGATTTTCTTCTAATTGCTTTCATTATATAGAGTTGACTTCTTGAGAAAAATGTTCTGGCCCTGAGACATTCCAGACAACAGAGCCATCACTTTTGCACTTTGGACCATTTCCAATTCTGTAATCAGTTCCCAGAGCTGTTCATATTTCTTTTGGCAAAGATATCTATCGCTGCAGTCAAGTGCAGCTGAATGGTTAAAGTCACAGGGTGAGTTGATCAAGGTGCCTATTTTAGCATTAGGTTAGTAGTCTGTGGCCAGGTGTCTGGGTATTTTGAGAGAAGTAATTTTGAAAAGTAATTTGCAAATGTATAGCTGAACAGCATCAAAACAGTGCAATACAGATCTTCTGTAGAAATCTTCTCTTTTTCTCTCTCCCTTTCCTCCCTCCTTCTTTCTCTCTTTCTTCCTCCTTCCTTTTCTTCTTCACCTTTCCTCCCCCTCACACACACACACTGCCAGACCAATTGAAGGATAATCATTGGATTTTGGTGAAAATGTACTGACTGCAGTGAAGTCAGGAGGCCTTGGTCCTGTGTCACAGATCTGTGCTTTGCAACAAATTGCTTGACTGAGTTTCCACTTCTGACAGGCAAAGGTGTTATAAACGGGAACTCCAACATTCCTGCAATTAAGTACTCTGTCCAGTAAACTACTACATTACTGTATCCAAAGATATAGTTTCCCTATTCATTGGTGCTCTGTCAGGCACCAATGGAAAAGAACAGGATGTAAAAACACAAACTGAGGACTGGGGATGTAATTCAGTGGCACAGCACCTGCCTGGCAAGCAGAAGATGGTGAGTTTGATCCCTGGTACCAAAAAAACCCAAAACAACAACAACAAAAAACCCCTGATACTTATGGTGTGGTATTTTTACCAGAAGTCTCCATGGTGTATATTTACTTGGGCCATCCTTGCTCCGCATTAGTTGTTTTGTTTTGTTTTTTTTCGAGACAGGGTCTTGCTCTGCAGTTCAAGCTGTCCTGGAACTGACTGTGTAGCCCAGGCTGACCTCAAACTTGCAGCAACCCTCCTGCCTCTGCCTCCCCAGTGCTGGGATTACAGGCCACTATGCTCCAGTCCTGCTCCTCATTAGTATGTTAAACATAAAAAATTCACCCTTGTTCAGCTTGTTAAGAGGAAGTTGATCCATCGTGTGAAACAAGTTTTAAATTTACTACCATTGGTTTATTTGCTGACTGTAAAAATTCTAACAAATTATAGCATTCTCAGCAGCAACATTTTCAAACATGAAGGCCAACAATATGTTATTTAGCAAAGCATTTTGAAAATCTAATGGCAATTTGGTAAGAAAGAACTAGATGAAAATGCAATGTTAAATGTAGTGGCACAGGCCTGCAAACAGCTACTCAGGAGACTGAGGCAGGGAGATTGAAAGTTGGGCAACTTAGTGAGACCTTGTCTCAAAATACAATTTAAAAAGGTCTGGGGTTGAAGATCAGCGGAGTACTTGCAAAGTGCCAGGTCTCGATCCCCAGTACTGAAGAAACAAAAGAAAAGTGAGGGCAAATTTACTTTTTGTTAAATAATTTTTCAATTAAACTGTTACAAAAGTAGTAATTCTTATTTTCTTCTATGAAGTCATAAGAGTCAGTAGAGATAATTAATAATGAAATTATGTGGTCACTTTAATGCACATTTTTGTAGCTGCTGTAGGATTTTTTATTGACTATGAAAACATGACATGAGAAGCAAAGTAAAGGTCATTCTCACTTCTTTAACCTCTTTGTGTCCATAGTATAAGATGGCTTGTGGTCACGATTAAAGCTCAGAGCTGGGCTGGGGATATAGCTCAGTGACACAAGCACTTGCCTGGCAAGCATGAGTTCGTGAGTTTGATCCCTGGTACCAAAAAACAAAACAAAACAAAAACACAGCTAATAGAACTGGGTATAGTGGTACATACCTGTAATCCCAGCAACTCAGGAGGCTGAGGCAGAAGGACTGCATATTCAAGGCCAGCCTGGGCAGTTTAGTGAGACTGTCTCAAACAGGAAAAGAGGATGTAGTCTGTGGTAGAGTGCAGGACTAGGTTTGATTTTCCAGTCCTGCAAAAGAAAAACAAAAATAAAACAATAAACCAAACCAAACCAAACACAGCTAATAGAGCTCAAGCACCCAGAGGCCCTCATGTACTTAAATACTAAGAGTGAACCCAATACTTAGCCTCTCCTTCAGCAATAGTTAGTGGAGAGTGCTGGGTCACACTAAAGGGGAAAGACTTGTAAGTAGTCTTCAGTACCGTGAGGCCATCCTTACTCATTCATCCATTGCAGCTTAGTTTGTGTTTGTTTTGTAGTGTCTATTCTAAGCTAAGCCCTGTTTCAGGTATTAGGTTACTGCTGTGAAAAAAAACAGAGACCCTGCCCGTTCTGGGGAAGACAGACAATCAACAAACAAATGTGTGATACATCAAATGGCGATAAGTACTATAAAGAAAAGGCAGAGTATGAAATTAGCGTGGGAAGGGTACTGTTTTGATAAGGCTTTCACTTCAGGTAAGGTTAGGTTGACTTTTCTTACCAGAAGACACTGGAGAAGAATCCTGAAGGGAGAGAACTCTGGACTTGTCATGTGAATGTTGGAGCAGGCCAAGAGAACAGTATAAGCAAAAACCCTGAGGCAACAGCGTGCTTAAGTGTATTCTACTATGACCTGGAATGGCCAGGTCATATAAAGCCTTGGAGATAAAGGTACAGATGTTCATTGGCTTGCTTTCTTAATTTACTTCGTGTGTGTGTGTGTGTGTGTGTGTGTGTGTGTGTGTGTTCCTAGGAGTCAAACCTAGGTAAGGCCTTACTCATACAAGGTCAAGTGCTCTGCCATTGCACCATATTCTGAGCCCTGGATTTGATTTCAAGTAATATGGGAAGCCATAGAGCAGAGTGACATCATCTGATTTTAAAGGAGCTCTAGTAGTGAGATGGAGGCTTACACAAAAGGGGACTTTCTTCATTGTTGGTACAAAATACCTGACACCTACAAGTTAAAGGAAGAGAGGTTTATTTTAGCTCACAGTTTGTGGAGCTTTCCATCCATAGGCTTCTGTCTCTCAGGCCAGATGGCATGGCAGAGAAGAGATGGCCCATGACATGGCAGGCTGAAAAAGCAGTGATTGGCAATTTTCCCTTTCTCTTTTGATTTCATTCAGGTTACAA